>JZKD02S0332739.1:562041-600081 GCA_000966675.3 Picea glauca
CAACCATAGTCGCAATACATTTCCCTCATAAAAGAGGGTTTCCTTCTAGGGCAAAAAACCCTAACATAATCTCTACCGTTAGATCTGCGACCTTATAATGAACGGTCCAGATTTAAAATGAAATTACAATATACTTTTATAAGTCAATTTTTGCTTCGGGGGCTTCGCCCCCGAACCCCCGCTTGCCCCCAGACCCCGCAGAGGGGGTACCCCCCCTCTGCACTCCCCCACGTGGAAGAGTGTACATACTTCTGGGGTGTAGATACAGCTGAAAGAAAGGACCTCTGAATTAGGAAGATAATCAGGCTCCACAACCAACAAATTTGACATAATCATTGAAGAATTGTTGAAAGCACTTGTAGTTAGCAAAGTAAATCATAGTATCAATCAGAGTAGTGGAAGTAGTGTGCAAAGTCAGAGTAAACCAACATCGTCAAGAGGAGGTACTACACAAAGAAACATGGAAGGGGTAGAAAACACCCAAAGGTTGTCTAAGTTCCATGGAGTTGGGTCAGAGGACCTCAAAAAACTTCTATCTGTCTGCGAGACAATTTTGACTGCGAAAAATGTCCAGGATGAGGTTGTGAAGATTATGGAGTTGGAAACAAAATTTAGAGGATGTGCATTAGTATAGTACATGAAGTTGAAGAGTACCATGACTACAAGACAATCCAGGACTTTGGTGGAGATAAGAAAACATTATTGAAGGAGTTCAGGAAGCCAAAGTCTGAGTCATAGTACATTATAGAGATGAATAAAATTAAATACGTGCAGACTTCCATAGACTTTTTTGGACCAATCAAACTACAAGCAAGAAGATCAAGGGAAAGGTACAAAATCACTTCAATGAAGTATTTGACAATATGGGAAGAAGAAACACCATTCATAGACTGCACCACAGATACTTTCATGCGATTTCTATTTGAGATTGTAGTCACATGATTTGGATACTTGCACATATTAATTAGTGATCAAGGAACACACTTCCTGAATAAATAAAATTGCAACATTGACTGAGGAGTTTCAAATTTATCATTGGAAGAGTACCCTATATCATCCTTAGGCCAATGGGATAGTATAATCTTTCAATAAAATTCTAGGGAATGCCTTGAAAAATATATCCAACATAGGGAGAGATGATTGGGACTTAAGAGTTCCTACAGTTCTATAGGCCTATAGGATTACAAGAAAAAATTTGACAGGGAAGATACCTTTCAGGTTGGTCTATGAGAAAGAAGAAGTGATGCCAATGGAGTTCATTCTACCTAGCCTACGTGTTGTAGACATTACTGATCTTTCAAACTTAAGCATAGTAGAGGAGATATTATCATAGTTGGTACAATTTGGGGAATATCAGTTTGTCACATGCTTCCATTAGCAAGTTCAGAAGGAAAGAGAGAAGGCATGGCATGATAGACACATTAAACATAAAAAGTTCCAAGTGGGAGACTTAGTATTACTCTATGACAATAAGTTTATGTAGCATATAGGAAAGTTTTGAATGCATTGGTTAAGACCCTATGTGATTCAACATGTGACGGAAGCAGGTGCTGCACAGTTGGAAACCTTGAATGGAAAAGTTCTTGGACGAATGGTGAATGGAAGTTAGTTGACTCTTGATAGAGACAGTCAACCTTCTACACAGTAATCTGAGCTGAACCAAACCAAATGTATCGTAGTAATTGTACTATAGTAGGGAGTTAAAATATAGAAAATTCTATAAAAACTAAAAAAAGGAAGAAAAACAAATAAAAAGTAGAAAAAGGAAGAAAACAAAATAAATACAAAGGGAAACAAGAATAAGTTTCACACAGAAAAAGGATGTATTTGGATAAATAAAGGGAACAATGTAGAGTTACCTAAGTGTGCGTAAAAGTGTAGCATGAGAAATTACCATTAAGGGTATTAAGGGTATAAAAATTCATAAATCACAATACGTACTGGAGATGCATAGTCATAAATGGAAGGCGTCAACAAGGATCGAGACAGACTAGAAAATCCAAGGAAAAATCTTGCGGGAGAATGGCATTAAAGTTAGGATAAGGAAATTATTAATGGCATATTCTAACCAGATTCGACACTTCGGGTGGGAATGAAAGAAATTATACATCTTTTGAAGGGTGATAAAAGTTCCAAAGGGACCGATGGAGAAGGTTATTTTCAATTAATCAGATATGTGAGCATATAGAGTGGACTTGAGTGAAATAGATCCGACTCGAAGTAAAACTACAACTACACTTGAAAAAACACAGAGAAAGAAAAGAAACATATTGCATGAAACAATGGCCCCACCGAAAGTTGGATCACCATCAACAACAATAAAAATCAATCGAAACGACCACCAGTTGCACCAGTGGTTGAGGAAACACTCGTAGATTCAACTTCATAAGAAAACTTTCACAGGGACTATATACCACCATAGAAAGACAATGTGCCTTAAGTTGAAGTACCTACATATGGAAGATACCCACTTGTTACACAACTAATCCCACCTGGTGTAAGTGTTAAAGGAGACATGTTAGGAAATATTTCCACCCTAAATTTTGCAGATCACGATATCACAGATGAGAAGAAGTTTCCCGAGCTAGAAAGAGAAAAGAATTTATGTGCCAAAAGTGTACCAAGAATAGGAGAAATAATGTTTTAAATGCATATGTGGGTAACATGACCTGAGAAGTCAAGGATACTCAACCTACTAGAGTTTCCCCACTTTGTACGTAGCCTAGAAATCAATGCATGTGTAAATTTACTACTTAGCTGCATCTATGGAGGATCATTGTGGCTTGACCCACCAATTTTGATTGATACTGAATTAATTGTGTGGATCATAGGGTTACAAAAAGTAGCAAAGGATCTGACCACATTGTTCAACAACAAAGCAAGGTCGAAAGAATAATCAGAAGCCACGAAGGAGAAGTTTCACACCTTTAGGGGGAATAAGGGATTGGATGTTGTAAACATCAATGATGAGGGTATTTTATTTTCAACGGAGGTGTTTTCCTACAAATTGTTGAGGAAGTGTCACAAGGATTAAGTACAGGCTGCAATAATTGCAGACGTAGAAAAATGATCAGAGGGGGTCTAAATGAATTGGGCCATGTTTCTAGTGAATCAATTTTTGGCAGACTCTATAGGGTCCCAGGAGAAAGGAATAGAGTTTCATTATGCCCAATGTATTATTTGTATTTCCCTAGTAAGATTACAACAACTGGGTTATTACCAACATATGATAACAACCAATAGAGGTAATGTAGCCATGCAGTATGCCAACTTATGGCATACGCCAAAAAAAAGGAGAAAAATAAAAAATAATGTTACATTTGATGTATATTTTGACTCAATCGGGTGCATCATAGAACATACATTGTGCATCATAGTCGAGATAGTAGAAACCTACTGGGATATTGCATGATTCAATGCTGGGATTGTAGCACCCCAGGTTTCGAACCCCCATTTTAAATAATGTATTGTTACAATGTTGAGAGGGCTAAGTGCCCAAACAATTATAAAAGGGCCAATATGCCCCATAAATGTAACGTTTTGATCATTATTAATAATAAACACATCATTGGTTGCTATATGGACAAGGACTAGAGTTATAAGGGGATATGATTCCACAAGAGAGGGAGCTTGAGGGAATAAGTGTTTATTTCCTATTTTTTTAATTACCCTTATTTTCTAAAGGAGGGGATCAATTACGTAAGATTCTTTGGGAAGGCCAGGAGGTTCTTGTTTCCCCATGAGGTTACTTAAAACCGCCTCTGTTATGATGGGGTGGTTCGACTGATGAATTGTTCATTGATTTCCCATTCACTCACTCATTTTTCCCTCATGCACTCCCATGCACCCCCTCACCCATTCATCGACCCATCCTCACCTACATGTTGGCTTGAAAAAGGAAACAGAGCTGCTGAAGAATTAGCCATGAGATAGTTGGTTGTAGTCGTCACTGGTGTGATCCAGCCATGACTTGGGGCATGAATGTCTGAAATACATTGTCCTATGCCCTATTTTTCTTACAACTGCGATTCATGAGAGTCCTAGCATTGATATTTTGAACCAGTTGTGCTGGAGGCCCTGAAAATAAAGGAGAATGATTGCCTGAGGGGCTACATGGCAGAGAAGGGTGGAAGTCTAGTCTCTTGGGGCGGTACAGGATGGGTAGAAGAGATTTGGGTACTTAGATTTTTGTGGGTGTCAGGAAACCTATGAGATCTTGAGAGATGACTAATTTGGGAACCTAATTACATTCTGGAATCGTCTTTGTGGATTCATAGCCCTGGCTTGGGGGTGACACTACTGTTGGGATTTGGAGCAGTGGTGTCTACGGTTGGGTGGAACGTCCTCAGTCTGCAGCTAGTCGATGTCATATTTTATAAAGATAAGTTCTCTCTGTCGTGATATTATTATCTATGTATGAATTTATTCAGTTGTGTAATTTAATTATCATTTACATGTATATGAATGTATTTCCGTTGTGTATATTTGATTATCATTTAATATAATATTTAGATTATGTATTCTTGTTGGATATTGTTGTGAATGTCATTAAATTTGTTATCTTATGCATCCTTAATATATAAAGAAGGTATCATCATGAGAAATAAGACTGAGGGTGGTCTTGCAGGTAGCATACCCCAGCCTGTGGTTGGCTGGGTATATTACAGTTTGGTATCAGAGCTTCGAGTTGAAACATCAGGCCAGTATGGGTTGGGTCTATTAGTAAGAGCCTCGTGGTCGAGATCGAACTCTAACTATGAAATTTAAAAGCTCAAGAGGAATGGCATTGAAAAATCTACGTAGGAGACAGAACATCATAGATCCTTTGTAAGGGTTCGAAAGATCGTGACTGTCCCTTTTGAATTTGAGAGTGATTTCCATTGTAGGATTAGGAGAGCCCCGAGAATGTTGGATCAGAGGATAGGTGAACAAGGGTTGTCTAATGAAAATAAATAAAGGGCTAAGGTCATGATCGTCAGAGACCATTGGAGAGAGAGATCAACGACCAACAAGCATTGCGGGGAACCAAGTTGCACGGGAGATAATTTTTGAAGGTAGTCCCGCTATCCAAACCATGGTTTCACCGAGAGATTATGTTTAAGCATCAGGATAATTGCGGGGCAAAAAGTGGGTTACTCCAAACCGTCGATGCATGCCCTCACAAATTTGAAAGGCATGGAATGATGTGACAGATTAGGGCTTGAACATTGAAACTTCGATTTCCAAAGTAGATGGGGACCATCAATCCATAGGAGGACATGCATCAATTGATTGTGTGCTCCAGGTGAAAGCACTCTGGGAAAGAGCGAGCGAGGAGAAGTTGAGAGTTGAAACTCCTGATGGAGACCCGAAGTAAACATCGACTATCAGATCATTCGAAGTAGATCCTGATATTCGATCACCAAGAGGTTACATGGAAGCAGATAAGTAACTCCAGAGGAATATATTCGAGAGGTTTTCAATTGACTTTTGAGACTCCCGAAGCTCGGAGAGCCGAACAAAACCTCAACCATCCAAGAGGATCTCAGCCATTGCTCTGACAAGAGCCACACGTCACCAGATCCATGGCTTTGGATAAAATACAGTGGGGCCAGATAAGTTTGAAATTTGAGATTTCTAGAGTCCAGAGTATCGAAGGAATCGTAGTCGTCGATCTGCAGGAGACACATGTTGGTAGATCATAAGCCCCAGATAAAAACGTTTTCAAGGAAAAAGGTTGAAGTTTGAGATCTTGGAAGTCCAAAGCCCCGAAGTAAAACATAGCCATCAGATTGAGGAGGAAACATGGAGCAGATCCGTGAACTCCGGGTGAATGCCCAAAGTGAATCTTGCTTGTCCAATCCAGGAGGACACATGGCGATAGATTGGTCAGTTCAAGAATTCAAAGTTCCGGAGAATTGGAACTATGCTAGTTTGAAAACTTCCAAATCCCGGAGAGTCGAAGTGATGAGGAATGATGACATCACCTAGAGGTGATGTGAACCCTAGAATCCCCGAAGTGACATGGATTGTGGATGTAATCTAGGATGATGTGGACACATGGGATGTTTTCCATGTGTTAGTAATATTTGAGATTTTGGAATATTGAAAAGTTGATTATAACGTGACACATGTCACCCGCCTGATTGGGCCACATGTCCGCTTCCAACATTTCCCCACGTGGCGAAAAACCATGCAGTCTGAAAGACTGGGAACTCCAGAAGGGAAAGATGTGACAGTTTGCATTGGGTGGAAAACTCCCGAAGGCCGGAGTATATATCGATTGTCGATTCTAGACGACACACGTCAAAGGATTTTCAACTTCAGGTGAAAGCACTCCAAGAGAATGTGTAGGAGGGAAGTTGAAACTTTCGAAGCCCGAAGAGCCGAAGAGATTCACAGTCATTGATTCATGGGAGGATGCCCATCAACAGATCATGAACTCTAGGTAAAAGCATTCCAGGAGGAGGCAAGCAAAGAAATTTGATACTTTTGAAGCGCAGAGACCTGAAGTGGATCTCGATTGTTGATCGCGAAAGAGAATGAGGACCATTGATATGGTCCTAGATGAAAGTCTCGAAGTCCTAAAGCTCTGAACAAGTGGTTTTTCAGCTAAGCATAGGGTCATGGCCTTGGTCATATGTAGATTGAGAGCTGAGGAAAGGAGGGCTAAGGGAAGAAATTGTTGTCCTCGAGAGAGAAAAGTGCCAAGGAAGGATTTAGCCATGGTTTCTAGTTGTGGTCACCTGGGAGGTTGTTTGAAGGAAGCGCCTGCATAGGGTGAAACTTTAAGTCAGTGAAGGATAGCAGGACACTGCTTTTTTTGGAGAATGGGGATATGATATCCATAAAAAAAAAGAGACTCGTAGCATGGTTTGGCAATTTTGTTATCATATGCGTAATTATAACAAAATGGTCGCTTGCACATTTTGCAGAATTAAGGGGCTTAAGAACATCAACTCAAGATTCATATTGAGGAAATGGAAGAAGGTGAGGGAGCCTCCAGTCATGAAAAGGAGGCTGAAGACCAAAATACTAGAGTTGGTTATGCAGAGACAGAGTCCAATGGACGCAAGGGAAAAGAAGAGAAGAAAATGTTAATAGAAATGGTAAGAAGTCTGAATATGGAAGTGCATATTTACAAAGAAGACAACAATAGGCTAATGAGAGAGAAAAGTCAGATAAATTCTCGAGTGTTGGAGAGCTTAAATTAGTTGCAGAGGAAAACGAAGAAGGGATCAAACTCAAGACAAGACGAAGAAGGCAGGTGTCATGAAAGAAGAGATGCTTGTGGAAGAGATGGTTATTCCAGAAGTGTTAGAAGATCTCATGGACACCACTCACCTCCTTACTCAGGAAGAAATTTTTATGCATTAGATGATCCCCTAAGAAGTCCATAGGTGTCTCCTGTCAGACACCAGACAAGGAAACAAGAGGTAGATTATTTGCAACGAGAGCTTAGGAAGATCAAGACACATTCCTTTGAGGGTGAAAGAGAAAGGGAAGATGATGCCGAAGCATGGTTGCTTGGGCTCTGGAGATATTTTCAGTTGCATAACTATTCCTCTAACCTGGAAGCCAAGATTGCCACCTACCCCTTACATGGAAAATATGAAATATGTTGGGACCAACTGAAGCAAGTGCAACATGTTAATGAAAGTAGGAACACTTGGAATCATTTAAAGAAGTACTTCTAGAAGGAGTACCTCTCAAATCATTTATATGAAAAGAAAATGCAGGAATTCTTTGAACTCGGGTTGGGAAGCATGACTATGGCAGAATATGAGAAGAAGTTCTTGGGATTGTTAAATTATATCAGGTTCATTGGTGATGAGAAAGTGAAAATACAGATACTTCTAAGTGGATTGATAGCCTTTTATAAGGAAAATATCAAGTATGATGAACCTAAGACCTTGAATGAAGCTATCAGGAAATCTAAATACCTGTATGAGCAAGGCCAGGGAAGAGAATCCCTGCTGAAATCTTGGAATGACAAGAATAATGTGAAGTCTAATAAGAGGAGGAAATGATTCAGACCTCCTTTTAATAGGAATGAGCCTAATATAAATCATCAAGATCAGTATGCTAAGGGGGATTCCATGAAGGAATATTCCTTGGGAAAAGGGGGAAGACCACCAATCCAATGTCGGGGATGCAAGGAAGATCACCTATACAAGGATTTACCACACAGAAAGAATAGAGTGAAGACTATGCACAACATCCAAGAGGCTATAATAGTTGAAGATATGGGAAGAATCTATGCATCTTTAAATGATCGACAAGAAGAGTACCGATACAATATGATTAAGGTGGAAGGTAAGATCATAAATCAACCTGTTGCTATTTTGATTGATTCAGGAGAAAGTCATTGTTACATTGATCATAAGATAGTGGATAGATTACATTTGGAGAAAAGTAAACTTAGAAAATCAAGTTTGTTTCAATTAGCCACTGGAACCAAAAGAAGAATCCATGATATGGTCAGAAGTTGTTCCATAAGTCTTAATGGAGTGAATACTAGTACTGATCTAAATATCATACCATTGGGGTCTTATGATGTTTTGACTGCGATGGATTGGTTGGACAAGCATCATGTTGTCCTAGATTGTCATAAAAAGACATTTACATGTCTTGATGGAGATGGAAAACACAACACTGTGAAAGGAGTTCCAAGACCCATCTCTATAAGGGAGATTTCAGCCTTACAGCTGAAAATATGTTTTATAAAAGGATGTCAATTGTATGCAACTCATGTGGAGGATCTAATTGATACAAAGGGGCCAAACCTTGAATATTTCTCAGTGCTACAGGAATTTGAAGATGTATTCCAAGAAATACCTGGATTGCCACCAAGGAGGGAGACAGATTTCTCAATTGATTTAGTGCTAGGAGTTGCCCCGGTGTCGAAAACACCTTACAAAATGAGCACACCAGAGTTAGAAGAATTACAAATGCAGTTGGAGGAATTGTTGAAGAAAGGGCACATACGTCCAAGTGTTTCACCTTGGGGAGCACCAGTACTTTTTGTCAAAAAGAAGGATGGAACCTTGAGGCTGTGTATTGACTTTCGACAGCTGAACAAGTACACTATAAAGAACAAGTATCTGCTACCTCGAATTGATGACCTCTTTGATCATCTAAGAGGAGCAGAGATATTTTCAAACATTGACCTAAGGGTAGGATACCATCAGGTAAGAATCAAGGAAGAAGATATCCGTAAGGCAACCTTTAGGACTAGGTATGGGCATTATGAATTTGTAGTGGTGTCGTTTGGACTAACCAATGCACCAACTATCTTCATGTGCTTAATGAATGACATATTCAGAAATTATTTGGAAAAGTTTGTCATAGTATTCCTAGATGACATACTTATCTATTCTAAGTCTGAAGAGGAGCATGAACATCAATTAAGATTGGTATTGCAAGTACTGAGAGAACATCAGTTGTATGCCAAGTTGAGTAAGCATTCTTTTTATCAAAAGAAGATCCATTACTTCAGACACATTATTTCAGAGTAGGGAATAGTAGTAGATCTAGATAAGATCGAAGCCATTAGAGGATGGCCAACACCCAGAAATGTGTCAGACGTCAAATATTTTATGGGATTATTTGGCTACTACCGAAGTTTCATAGTAGGGTTCTCTAAGATTTCTCATCCCATCTCTTCTTTGGAAAAGAAGGGAACTAAATTTGAATGGACACTCAAGTGTGAAAATAATTTTAATTTGTTGAAGGAATTACTTACTAGTGCGCCTGTGTTAAAGATTGTTGACCCAAATGAAATTTGTGTGGTATGTACAAACACTTGTAAGGAAGTACTTGGGGGATTCCTCATTCAAAAATGGACATGTCATTAGATATGAGTCAAGAAATCTTAAGAAACATGAGAGGAACTATGCCACGCACTACTTCAAACTTATTTTTATTGTTCACGCCTTGAGGATGTGGAGGCATTATCTCATGGGGAAGAAATTCAAATTAAGGATAGACCACATTGGTCTGAAGTATCTTTTTGAACAACCGACTTTGAATGCTAGGAAAACAAGATGGTTGGAATTTTTAAGTGAATATGACTTCGATATCAAGCATATCAAGGGAAAGGAGAATAAATTTTTCGATGCATCTCATGCATGCTACTACTGTTAGTATGCACCAATATGACTTGAAGAGTAGAATTTTAGACGATCTTGTTACAGATCGCCATTACCTACAGGTAAAGGAAAAATTACAGGAAGGAAATGTACAGTAGAAAATAAAGGAGTACGAGGTAAATGAATATGGATTAATCATGCATAAGAATAGAATCTATGTTCCTAGATCCACAGAACTGAGGAATTTGGTACTGAAGGAAATGCATGATGTTCCTTATGAAGGACATCCCGGTTACCAAAAATATATTACAGTAGTAAGAAGCCAGTTCTTTGGACGGGAATGAAGAAGGATGTTGTTGATTACATCGCTCGATGTATGGAATGTTAGAAGGTGAAGGCTAAGCATAGGAACCCAACGGGTTTGCCGTAGCCATTGCCAATTCCAAAGAAGAAATGGGAATTGATCACCATGGATTTCATCATATGATTACCTAGAATGAATAAGCAACATGATTCAATCATGGCAGTGGTTGAAAAATTAACAAAGGCTGATCATTGTGTGCCCATGAAGACAACACATACAACAACTAATATTGCAGAAATTTTCATGAAGGAAATTGCTAGGTTGCATGGGATAGCTAGGACGATTATCTTAGACAAAGATACAAAGTTTACCTCCAATTTCCAGAGGGAATTGTTTAAAGGATTTGGCACAAATATAAACTTTATCACAACATATTGTAATACCCCTAAGGCCAAACCCAATTGTAAATGTAAATACAAATGTACTTAAGCTGGTGAACTATTTTGGTATCATTTTTGTATGCACATTTCATGGCATAGTGTGCTCATGTACTGCGCAGTAAAATGAGGAAGTGTGCACATTCCAGGATACTACGCGCAACATCTTAAGTGTGTGCGATGTTGAGGCTAGGGAGCCTTTGTGTATATGATATGTTTTATAGGCTGGTGATCCAGTTATTATAAACTAGGATGCTTATGTTTTGATTAGGCTAGAGATCCTAGATGTTAAAGGACAGTGCGCTTGTTTTTGTACATGTCTCATATTTAATATAAAATACATCGTTTCACGTAGACCAACCACAATAAAAGAGATGGGGGACTAAACTCCACTAGTTAGGGAAAGGGAGGGGCTAAGTTAAGGAAAAGGGCTAATCTAGGGAGCTTGAGCCAAAAAGGAATATTATATTAATATTTCTTAAATCATAAAGTATGGATAATTATTTTATCCTAAGTTATAAAGTTGGGGACAAGTGGGCCAAAGTAGCTCCCAACATGACAAGTGTCAAGTTAGGGACATGCATACATATTGTTGGGACTTAGTTCATTTTCACAGCCCCCGTCATTCTTACCATCATCTGTTCCATGATTCCTTCCATCATTCAACCATGATTCGATGACCATTTTCACTCACACAATTAGTTATCCTCAAAAATTCATATCATTGTATATGAACCTGTATCCATAGCCATTTTGTGTTGGTGTAGCTGGTTAGCTAGGGAGAGGGACAGAATAAGTGGGTTTTCAGGCCTGTGGGATATTGAAGAGGTGGGTTGTCAAGACCGTGAGCAATTCTCTGGGTGAGAGAATTATTGGGAATTGATTTCCTAGAGGTTCTAAACTACAACTACAGTTCTCTAAGACTTCCTATCCGGCATGTTGCTGAAGCCAGGAAAGGAAGTGGGGCAATCGAAGGATTGTTGAGCAGAGAAGGGGCACATTTCCTGGGTGGGACAGGCATGTGGGGAATGAGGGACTATAGGCTATTAGTTGAGTGGGCACCGTGACGGAGTCTTTCCTGTTGTCTATGAGCCTATAGCCTGGTTAGGAATCCCTTTACCCAGGTGGAGTTTAGTCCTAGCTCGGGGGTGACTCACTGTTGAGAGTGATGAACAATGTGGTCTAAGGCTGGGAGGTTCGTGGAAGGTCTGCACGCAGTTGGTGATATTTTTAAAAAGATAAGTGTTAACTATGTGATAAAATTACATGCTGGATTGTTATCTACGTGTTTATTTTAAGGGTTTATCATATGCCTGGTTGTAACTGTCTGTAGGTTTTTGGGTATTTCCTGTATATGTTGCATGTCTATGTTTACTATTATTTCAATGTGAATTTGTGCATTTATGTAATGTATTTGTCTTGAATGTTTTATATATAAATCTTCCACAAGAGTGTTGTGTGTGTATGTTTTAAATGCATGCAGTTAGAAAATTTTATGTGGCATAGCTCAGAATAGAAGTTGGGTATGTTACAGTATGTTCTCCAAAGAGAACGTAAGTGTTCTCTGGCGTAGCATGGAAAAATTGGTATCAGATCTTCTGTTACAACAATGAGCCTGGATGGGATGGAATGGTTCAATTGAAGTGAATATTCACAGAAGATTAATTTTGAAGTGGCCAAATTTCACTTTGTAGAGCATCCATGGTAAAAAGTAACAACAACTGGGCAGAAATGGGGAAAAGCCCCAATTTCTATGGTTGAATTCATGAGAAAATGGAGAAATTCAGCCAAGTAATGAGATATTACTAATTTAATATCTGTTCTAGAAAATTTGGACCTAGAATTGGTCAAATTTGAAGTTACAGTGAATCCTTGACAGTTGGAGTGAGTTTTATAATTAAAATTCCCAATTCATGAATTGAGTTTGGGAAAAAAAAAATCGTTCAAGAAATGTGAACCCATAGTGACCTATTTTTACAGAGGTTGAGATGGTGTTATCAGGGTGAAATTGAACGAATTTCATAGTTGCATAATGTCTATGGTGAATTAGGAGAAAGCCCCAATTTCTGCAACGAAATTCATGAGGAATTGATGCGCATAAAGGTGAATGTGCACAGTTGGGCGCACCAAAAATTCATGTGGCGCAGTGAAAAGCTTGGGATAGGTAAAATTTGGCACTATGAAGCAAGGTATTGGCATGCTGATGCACGTGATAAAAATTTAGTACCGCGCGGAAAAATATGGTGTCAGGGTGCGCGCGGAAAATTTTGGCATCGCGCGGAATAATATTGGTGTGCGGGTGCGCGCACTAAATTTAGCATTGTGCAGAGTGCACACACATAAGAAGGTGCGTGTGGTGTACACACACATAATAATGGTGCGCAGGGTGTATGCAGTATTGGTAGATCACAAAGGAGTTTGGTTGGCGCGCACGCAATATGGGTATATGTTGTCGTGCGACAGTTTAGTATCGTGCGCGCAGAGTATTGATGTCAGTGGAGGCATACTAAACTTGGCATGGTGCAATGCGTAGAGTGAATTTCACATGGAATATTGTGTGCAACGGGTAATAGTGCAAGAACCAAAACTGCGCACGGTAGATATTGGCACACAACACAAAAGTGCACGCAAGTTAATTGGCGCGACAAAGAAGTGATACACAGTGGTTTTAAGTGCGCAAAGAACGATTTACCTTGTGATTTTGTAGCACATGGTAAATACGGGTGCATAGATTGAAATTTGTGCATGCAATTTTTTTTTAAGGGTGAATAACAATAGAAAACCAACAAATTTCCTCGACGTTTTATATCATTTGAACGTCACCTTTTTGCAGCACGTTTTTGAGGGCCTTAAGAGCATTTTTAGCAACTCAAAAACCATGAGAACAAAGTGTGCCTTGTGCCAAGGAACACTTTGTCTCTGCATATAGAATAAAATAGTTCGGATAGATCTTTCTAATGGTGTAAACTATTCTTCAAACTGGGCTTTTATGAGAAAGATACAACAGAAACAATGAAGGGTAAATTATAAGACCAAACTAGCTTCATGGAGCCATAACTTTCTGCTCCAGAATCATATTGAGGTGAAGGAGTAGTCAATGGAAAGATATTGAACCATACAAGATAGTTCAAGAGCTGAATTAAATTTATGGGCATGCTAAATATGGTTAAAAGGGAAAAGAACATACATGTACCATTTCAGACCAAAATCACAAATTGGCCTAGAACTTCAGTGGGTTGTAACTAGCAGCTCAGAGCACAGAAAGAGTTGAAACTTGGACAAAGTGTCCATATTATGTATATGAAGAAAACCAATTTATATATTAATAAAAATCCAATGGAGTAGACACAAAAATGCTTAATTGCAGTGTAGAGTTGCGCCAAGTTGAAAAATGAACAAACAAATTAATGGGAAAATTTCAAAAGACCATAACTTTCTGCTCAAGACTCGGAATTGAGCATGTGAGCAGGTGTTGGAAAGGTATTGGATAGTGGAATATAATTATCCACCCAGAAAATTGATCAAGGCATTCAAATTTCCAGGAAATCAGAAGAAATAATTCTGATATCTATTAGTGAACCAGAATGGTTCATATTTTCATGAAATTGTTAAAACAGTTACCCTGACAAGGTTTTGTTGGTTGCACATTTTGCAGAGATAAAAACAACTAGATCAAGATCATCTTAGAGTCCAGAGTAATGGAAGAGGAACAAGGTAATTATATCCAGGAAGATGAATTCAGAGGGATGGATGTCCATTTGATCATCGAAGGAACAAACTCCAATGGACATGGAGAAGAAAGGAATGAAAACATGAATATGACAGAGAAAATTTGCAGAAGGATGTCCAAAGACATAAGGATGATAATGAAAGGCTTATGAGATCCAAGGAGAAGAAGGATGAATTCAACATGAAGTTATTACAGAGCTTGAACATAATAGAAAATAAATTGGATAAGGAGAGTGGCTCGAGCAAATCAAGAAGTGTTAGAAGATATCACCATCAATCCCCAAGGCATTCCAATAAGAGGGAACACAACATCTCAAGTCCATCTCCTGTCAGGAATCATAAGAGTTATGGGGTGGATGAACTACGAGTAGAAATGAACAAAATCAAACCTCCTACTTTTGATGGTGAGCAAAAGAAGGATGAAGATGTAGAGACATGGTTGTTGGGCATGAGAAAGTATTTTCAATTGAATAATTATTCTTCTCATGCAGAGGGTAGAATTTCCATCTATCAACTCAAGGGAAAGGCATCCATGTGGTGGGATTAGCTTGTGTAGGTGTAGCACATTAAAGAGAAAAGTGTTACTTGGAGGGAATTCAAGAGGTATTTTGAGAAGAAATACTTGACTAAGAGATACTATGACAAGAAAATGAAAGATTTCTTTGAACTCAAGCTTGGGAGTATGACCATTGATGAATGTGAGAGAAGGTTTTTAGAACTATTGAAGTATGTCTCTTTCATCAAGGATGAGACAATGAAGATTCAAAGGTATTTGAGTGGATTTCCATCATTTATCAGTGACAAAATACAGTATGATGATCCCAAGACATTGGAGGAGACCATAAGGCGAGCTAAATGCCTATATGATCAACAAAAATCAAGGCCAACATTCCAAAAAGCTTGGGAAGACAAAAATAAATTCAAAGTGGATCAGAGGAAGAAGGGATATAAGCCAACATTCTTCAGAAACAATCCGCAGGGACAACAAACTCCTAAAGAACCTAGAACGATTGACACAGGGAGTCAAAGGCCAAGGAAACCACCTATTTAATGTTGGGGTTGTAAAGGGGATCACATGTTCATAGATTGTCCTCATAGAGGTGAAAAAAGGAGGACTGTTCACAATGTACAACAAGATGAAATAGTGGAGGACATGGGCAGAAAGGTACCCAGGATCTATGAAGCCCTGGACAACAAGAAAGCATAGTATCATTCATATATGATTGAATTGAAAGGTATGATCAACAACCAAACCATTGCTATTTTAATTGATTTAGGATATAGTCATAGTTATATAGATCCTAAGATGGTGGAAAGTTTGCATTTGCCAAGAAGCAAGCATGGGAAATCTTGGTTGGTGCATCTAGCTACAGGAACCAAAATAAAAGTTAATGAGATGGTTAAGTCATGTCTTATGGACATGAATGGAATGAACACCCGAACAAATTTGAAAATCTTGCCTTTAGGTTCCTATGATTGTCTAATTGGGATGGATTGGTTGGACCAACATCATTCTCTCGTAGACTATCATAACAAAGAATTTACTTTCTTGGATGAGGAAGGGAAACTAAGGAAAGTGCAGGGAATTCCCAGGGTAGTAACTATCATAGAGATTTCAGCATTGCAACTAAAGAAATGTTACAGAAAAGGGTGTCAAATATTTGTAGCTCTAGTGTCAAAGACTCCTTATAGAATGAGTACACTAGAGCTAAAGGAATTGCAAATACAACTTGAAGAGCTTCTGAAGAAGGGGTATATACGCCCAAGTGTCTCACCTTATGGTTCCCCAGTCTTGTTTGTGAAGAATAAATATGGAACATTAAGATTTTGCATTGATTTCAAACAGTTGAATAAAGTGACTATGAAGAACAAATATCCTCTACCAACGAATGATGATCTCTTTGATCAATTGAAGGATGCAAAGATATTTTCAAAGATATATCTCAGGTCAGGATACCATCAGGTAAGGATTAAGGAAGAAGATTCAGCAAGACCACCTTCAGGACAAGGTATGATCATTATGAGTTCACAGTGGTGCCATTTGGGTTGTCAAATGCACCAGTTGTCTTCATGTGCTTAATGAATGATGTTTTTCAAGAATATTTAGACAAGTTTGTCATTGTCTTTTTGGATAAAATTCTTGTATATTCTAAGTCAGAAGAAGAGCATGAGCATCATTTGAGGATGGTGTTGCAAGTATTAAGGGAGCATCAGTTGTATGCCAAATTGAACAAGTGCTCATTTTATCAGAAGCACATTCACTATTTGGGACATATCATTTCAAAGGATGGGATAGCATTGGATCTTGAGAAGATAGAAGCCATTAGAGAATGGGTAGTGCCAAAGAATGTGACAGAGGTCAGATCATTCATGGGTCTTGCAGGCTACTACAAAATATTTATTGAAGGATTCTCAAAGATAACACACCCAATCACTTCCTTGCAAAGAAAAGGTGTGAAGTTTCAGTGGACATTGGATTGTGAGAAGAGTTTCCAACACTTAAAAAAATTATTAACAAGTGCTCCAATACTAAGGATTGTAGACCCAAATGAAGGCTTCATTGTATGCACAGATGCATGTAAAGAAAGAATTGTTGGAGTCCTCAGTCAAAATGGGTTTGTCATATGTTATGTATCAAGGAAGTTGAAGGAGCATGAAAGAAACTATGCCACTCATGATTTGGAGTTGGCAGCCATAGTGCATGCCTCGAGGAAATGGAGACACTACCTCATGGGGAAAAGGCTTGAGATGAGGACATAACACAATGGTCTGAAATATTTTTTTGATCAGCCAACTCTAAATGCTAAGCAAAGAAGATGGTTAGAATTTCTAAGCGAATATGACTTTGATATAAAGCATATCAAGGGTAAAGAGAACAAAGTGCCTGATGAACTCAACATAGGAGTGCATGAAATGCATGCTACAACCATTAGCATGTATCAATCGGATTTGAAACACAGAATTATAGAGATTGCCAAATCAGATTTACAATACAAGGATTTAGTGGAAAAACTACAGGAAGGTAATTTGGAGCAGAAAATTGGAGAATACAAGCTAGATAAGGATAAAATTCTCATGTATAGGGGCATAATTTATGTACGAAATTCCCAGGAGTTGAAAATTTTGATATTGAGAGAAATGCATAATGTGCCTTATGTTGGGAACCCAAGATATCAAAAAACTATTGCAATTGTCAAGAGTCAATATTATTGGTTAGGCATGAAGAAAGAGGTTGCTGATTTTATTGCCAGATGTTTGGAATGTCAAAAAGTAAAGGTTGAGCATAGACACCCAGCTGGTTTTCTACAATCATTACCCATTCCTGAGTGGAAATGGGAAGTTGTAACCATGGATTTCATTACCAAACTTCCCAGAACAAACAAGCAACATGATTCTATAATGGTAGTGGTGGATAATATTACTAAAGTTGTCCATTTTATTCCAGTTAAGCTCATTCACAAGGCAACAAACATTGTTGATGTTTATATGAGGAAAATTGCTAGATTGCATGGCATACCCAAGACAATTGTGTATGACAGAGATCCAAAATTTACCTCAAAATTTTGGAAGGGATTATTTAATAGATTTGGAACAAATTTGAATTTTAGTACAACTTATCATCCATAAACAGATGGACAAACAGAGAGGCTGAATCAGGTGATTGAGGATATTTTTAGGATGTATGTGATGGATAAACCATCAAAATGGGAAGACTACCTACACTTGGTAGAGTTTTCTTATAACAATGGGTATCGATCATCTCTAAAAATGAGCCCATTTGAGGCACGTTATGGTGGAAAGTGCAACACACCGGTAAGTTGGGATAACCCAACATATAGAGCAATGGTTGGGCCAGATTTGCTCAGGGAAATGGAAGAGAAAATGTTGAAAATAAAACAAAATTTAAAGGCTGCCCAAGACAGGCAGAAAATCTATGCTGATAAGGGTAGAACTCACAGGGAATTTAAAGTGAAAGCCAACAGAAGTTCCTTGAAGTTGGGAAATTGTTCAAAGTTGGTAGCTCGATATTGTGGGTCATTTGAAATCCTAGAGAGGATTGGTTCAGTAGCTTATATGATTGCATTCCCTGCATCTATGTATGTTCATAATGTATTCCATGTATCATTGCTAAAGAAATATATACCTGATACTAATCATGTTATTGATTGGAATGTGATTCAGGTGGAGCAAGAAGGCACTTTTCAAGTGCATCCAGTGTGTATTCTAGACCAAAAAATCAAACATCTCTGGAATCAAGCCATAGGTCTTGTAAAGGTCCAATGGACCTGGTATGGTCCCGAGGATGCTACTTGGGATCATGAGGATGCAATGCAGGGAGAATACTTGCATCTTTTAGAGGATTTTTGAAATTTCGTTGTACATGGGTACATGATGTACCGAGGATAGTGCATAAATAAGGGGAGTGGATAGTAATACCCCCAAGGCCGAACCCAATTGTAAATGTAAATACAAATGTACTTAAGTTGGTGAGTTGTTTTGATATCATTTTTGTATGCACATTTCATGGCATAGTGCGCACATGTACTTCGCAGTAAAATGAGGAAGTGTTTACATTCCAGGATACCGCGCACAACATCTTAAGTGCGAACGATGTTGAGGCCAGGGAGTCTTTGTGTATATGATATGTTTTATAGGATAGTGAGCCAGTTATTATAAGCTAGGATGCTTATGTTTTGATTAAGCTAGAGAGCCTAGATGTTAAAGGCCAGTGTGCCTATTTTTGTACATGTCTCATATTTAATCTAAAATACAGCGTTGCACGCAGACCGAACACAATAAAAGAGATGGGGGAATAAACTCCACTAGTTAGGGAAAGGGAGGGGCTAAGTTAAGGAAAGGGGATAAGATAGGGAGCTTGAGCCAAAAAGGAATATTATATTAATATTTCTTAAATCATTAAGTATGGATAATTATTTTATCCTAAAATCTAAAGTTGGGGACAAGTGGGCCAAATTAGCTCCCAACATGACAAGTGTCAAGTTGGCGACATGCATACATATTGTTGGGACTTAGTTCATTTTAACACCCCCCCATCATTCTTACCATCATCTGTTCCATGATTCCTTCCATCATTCAACCATGATTTGATGACCATTTTCACTCACATATTTAGTTATCCTCAGACATTCATTTCACTGTATCTGAACCTGTATCCATAGCCATTTTGTGTTGGTGTAACTGGTTAGCTGGGGAGAAGGACTGAAGAAGCGGGTTGTCAGGCCCGTGGGATATTGAAGAGGTGGGTTTTCAGGCCCGTGAGAAATTATCTGGGTGAGATAATTGCTGGGAATTGATTTCCTGAATGTGCTAAACTGCAGCTACAATTCTCTGAGACTTCCTTTTCGGCCTGTTGCTGAAGCCTAGAAAGGAAGTGGGGTAGCCGAAGGACTGTTGAGAAGATAAGGGGAACACTTCCTGGGTGGGATAGGCATGTGGGGAATGAGGGACTGTAGGTTGTTAGTTGAGTGGGCACCGTGACCGAGTCTTTCCTATTGTCTATGAGACTATAGCCTGGTTAGGAATCCCTTTACCCGGGTGGAGTTTAGTCCCAACTCGAGGGTGACTCACTGTTGAGAGTGATGAGAAGTGTGGTCTAAGGATGGGAGGTTCGTGGAAGGTCTGCAAGCAGTTGGTGATATTCTTAAAAAGATAAGTGTTATATGTGTGATAAAATTAAATGTTACATTGTTCTCTACATGTTTATTTTTTGGGTTTATCATATGTGTGGTTATAACTGTCTGTAGGTTTTTGGGTATTTCCTATATATGATGCATGTGTATGTTTACTGTTATTTCAAATATGAATTTGTGCATTTACGTAATCTATTTTTCTGTTACATTTTATATATAAAGCTTCCGCAAGAGTGTTGTGTGTGTATGTTTTAAATGCATGTAGTTAAATTTTTTTATGTGGCATAGCCCAGAATATAAGCTGGGTATGTTACAGTATGTTCCACAGAGAGAACATAAGTGTTCTCTGGCATAGCGTGGCCCAACCATGGGTGTCCAGGGACGTTACACATATCATCCCCAGACAGATGGGAAAATAGAGAGAGTTAATCGAATAATTGAAGACATGCTAAGAATGTATGTGATGTATAAGCCATCTAAGTGGGAAGATTACTTACACTTGGTCGAGTTTGCATATAACAATGGGTATCAAGCTTCATTGAGAATGATCCCATTTGAAGCTTTGTATGGTAGGAAATGCAATACTCCAGTGAGCTGGGACAACCCAACAGATAGAGTGGTACTTGGGTCGGAGTTGCTCAAGGACATGGAATACTAGGTGGTTAAGATCAAGAAGAATTTAAAGGCAACTCAGGATAGACAGAAAGTTTATGCAGATAAGAATAAAAAAGATGGAGAATTTAAATTAGGGGAGAATGTACTTTTGAAATTGAATCCCAAGAAAATCTCTTTGAAATTGGGCAGTTGTACAAAGCTGGCAGCCAGATTCTGTGGTCCATTTGAAATATTGGATAGAATAGGGCCAGTTGTATACATGCTTGCATTTGCTGCTTCCATGAATGTGCATAATGTATTTCATGTTTTTTTACTAAATAAATATGTACATTATCCTAACCATGTTATTGATCGGCATCTGATTCAGGTAGAGACAGAGGGAGACTTTCAAGTTCAACCAGTGTGGGTATTGGACAAAAAAATCAAAATGCTCCAGAATCGATTTATAGAACTAGTAAAAGTTCATTGGACCTGCTATGGTCCTGAAGATGCTACCTAGGAGCATGAAGATGCCATGCAGGCAGAGTACCCACATATTTTTGAATCAATTTGATATTTTTATCTCTATTTTGTATATGCACTGAGGACAATGCCAAAATAAGGGGGAGGGGATGTAACATCCTAGGTTTCGAACCCCCATTTTAAATAATGTATTGTTATAATGCTGAGAGGCCTGAGTGCCCAAAAAATTATCAAAGGGTCAATATGCCTCATAAATGTAATGTTTTGACCATTATTAATAATAAACACATCGTTGGATGCTAGATGAACAAGAACCAGAGTTATAGGGGGCTATGATTCCACAAGAGAAGGATCTTGAGGGGCTAAGTGTTTATTTCCTATTTTTTTAATTACCCTTTTCTTCTAAGGGAGGGGATTGGTTACATGAACTACTTGGGGAAGGCGAGGAGGTTCTTGTCTCCCCACAAGGTTACTTAAACCCACGTCTGGTCTGATGGGGGGGTTTGACTGATGACTTGTTCACTGATTTCCTGTTCACTCACTCATTTTTCCCTCACGCACTCCCATGCACCCCCTAACCCATTCATTGATCCATCCTCACCTGCATCTTGGCTTGGAAAAGGAAACATATCTGTTGAAGAATTATCCATAGGATAGTTGGCTGCAGTGGTCGCTGGTGTGATCCATTCGTGACCTGGGGCCTGCATGTCTGAAATGCATTGGCTTGTGCCTTCTTTTTCTCACAACTGTGAGTCATGAGAGTTCCAACACTGAGATTCTGGACTAGTTGTGTTGGAGGCCCTGAAAATAAAGGAGAAGGACTTCCTGAGGGACTGCGTGGAAGAGAAGGGTGGAGGTAAGGTATCTTGGGGAAGTACAAGATGGGTAGAAGAGAGATGGGTACTTGGATTGTTGTGGGTCTCAGGAAACCTATGAGAGCTTGAGAGATGACTGGTTTGGGAACCCAATTACACTCTAGAAACGTCCTTGTGGATTCATATCCCTGGCTCAGGGGTGACACTGATGTTGAGATTTGGAGCAGTGGTGTCTATGATGGGGTGGAACGTCCTTGGTATGCATCCATTCGATGTCATCTTTCATAAAGATAAGTTCTCTTTGTCGTGATATTATTATCTGTGTATGAATGTATTCTGTTGTGTAATTTAATTATCATTTACATGTATATGAATATATTTCCGGTGTTTATATTTGACTATCATTTAATATAATGTTTAGATTATGCATGCTTGTTGGATATTGTTGTGCATGTCATTAATTCTATTATCTTATGCATTATTAATATATAAATAAGGTATCATCATGAGAAAGAAGTCCAAGGGTGGGCTTGCAGGTAGCATACCCCAACATGTGGCTAGCTAGGTATGTTACAGGGATGCATCACATGTATATTCAAGAAAAAAGAGACCCTGTGTGACAATGGTTTCCTACCAACTACAAATTAACATCATAAGATGTATTTTTGATCACTAATGATTGGGGAAATGAGTGGAAAACCCCAACATAACAAATGGGTCACCAAAAAGAGGAAGAAGAACAGGCTAGGGATGAAGAAGAACTAGATGAAGGGTAGGGTCATGACTAGAAAAATGACACGAGAAATATTTCCATCCTATCAATAGAAATGGCATAGAAAAAAACCCCCACGGTAGGAGTAAAATGAAAATACAAGGGGAAGGGTCCGACAGGAGGTGTGCACAAAAAGATGAAAGTGCATAGGGAAACCCTTGTCTCTATCTTGACCGATGATGACATGGATCAAATCAACTACCAAGCAAGGGATGTCGTAGAGGAGGCCATTGATGAACCAAGAAGAACTACATCAACACGTACAAGCACAATTGACACAAGTGTGATAGCTCTTGGAATCAACCATAATAACACCAGAGCATAGATTAGGTGGAGGATTGTCTACAAGTATGGTAGAGGAAGCATAGACAACCAATTCACTTATGATTGAGCTAGAAGTTGGGCGTAGAACATTACAAATCGAGACATACAAAATTGAGTTCCCAATTCTTTAAATGCAAGAGCATATGAAAAAAATGAGCCACCTAAACATATTGGTGTCATCGATTCCTATAGACATACTATAGAGCTTGCAGGTAGGTATTTTTAATGAGATTAATCTCTGCATAGATGAAGAAAACTGAGAAATGACCAAAGTGATTGATGAAATGGCTCAATTGTAGCAACAATATGAAACTGTGCTATGAAAAAAGAGTGAAATTGAAGAAAAAGTGGAAGGAGTGATGAAGAAAAATAATAAGGTCAAGGAAAGGGCCAAGAAATCTTTAAAAGAGAAGGACGAAGATAAGATATTGGCGTAGAAGACACAAGAGGACATCCAAAAGTTGTATAAGGAAATTCCATAAGTACTTATAGTAGTAGAGGCTACTATGGAAGAGTAGGTATTGAGAATCGATGAAGTCATTAAAGGCTTCCACAAAAGAATTGAGGACCTACAATTGCATAGTATGTAGGGAACACCACCGAAGGAAAGAGTAGGGAGAGAGAAAAAAATTGTGACAGTCATACAAAAAATCAAGAAGTTGGAGGAAGAATGTTTGAATATCTATGAGGAAAGTGCATAAATATGGACAGACCTGATAGGGGATCTAGAAATGAAGGTCGTAGAAGAGAGATTGAGGGATGCATAGAAAAAGGCACAAAAATATTCAGAGAGAATAAACACCCTTCCACCGGTTGAACGAATGACAACCATTTTTTCACAGAGGCAATCATACATGGAATTTGAAAATATGCGGGATCAACATAATATCCTCCAACAACGTTTAGGACCTCTACAAGAACAAACACTAAAGGTGATAGGAGAAATGGAAACTACATAGGGAAAGCTGAAGCAAGCAGCGCATGACACAAAAGAAAATCTTATGTCCTTGACTACGTAGGGTGTAGAAGAAATTTTGGAAGCATAGGTAGTAGTAATAAAGGAAGTTGTGACAGCAAAGGACGCCTCCCAAAAGTTCATCGAAGCATGGCAGAGCACACAACAGGCCTAAGTGGCTCAGGATGGGCCACAGGTGAGTGTTTGGGATCCAATTGGAAAAGCATTGTGGAAATATTATTTATAAAAATCCTAATTATGGAATATCTACGCAATAGAAAAAGAAGAAGGAAGGCAAGGTAGGAGCAGAGTGCATAGTAAAGGCACATACAGGATTGAGAGTGCGTAGTGGAGGAATATTCAGAAGTACAGTCCATAGTAAGAAGATACTTAGGAGAAGAATAAAGAAGAAGAATAAAGAAAGAGGGAGAAAAGGAAGGATAATAGCTCGAAAGAATAAAAGTAGAAAGACATGCCAAATCAGGAAAAATAGTAGTCATAGAGCAAAAGTAGCATGCATATGGAAAAGATGGAAAATAAATCCTGATCATTGAGTTAATACGTGTTGTCAGGAGTTGTAGTAGGGTTTTGGGATGATAAAAGTATGGTTTTAAGCCCTAGAATTTATGTATGAATATGTAATGGGTTGGGAAGCTAGGGGTTTTCTAGATGTACTCTCAGGTTCTGTTCCAATTTTTCGAGAGTTCTTGTTTTGTAAGAAGAGTGATAGAATAGGCTAGGAAGGAAAGAGTCTATGTCTTAAGTTTAAAGAGATGTTGCAGAGAGAGAGAGAGGATTTCACTACAAAGCGTCTAGGATAGATGAAGGGAAATATAACATGATGTATCATTGTAAGCATAGTGTGCAAAGCCAAGACAGTTGAAGAAAGCATAATAAAGAATCTATTTGTTTTGGATGTAGCCCAAAGTTGGGGGAACCACCTTATCTACTGTGTTTACATGTATTTTATGTGATTGATCATATATACTCTCTTGGTGTATGTACACGAGATTTGTATTTTATGTGATCACTGCACAATAGTTATGAATGTTACAATAATTGGCTTATGTTATAATCTGAAGTATAATGGTAATATAAAACTAAATTCACTAAGTAACCAAAGAGGAACCAACAAAGAATAACGTGTGAGAAATTGATAAGTAATAATGAAAAGGATGATCACCTTCCATTCCCTCACTATTGCAGAAACTTGGTTTCTGCAGCCCCAATAGATGCCTCAGGTGAGACTTCACTTCCATGCAGGTGATGCCAAAAGGGTCGGTGTCTAAATGGTTTTGTTGGTAAAGATAACTTGAACCTATGGTATTAAAACTACATGTGTGCCAATGGTTGGCTTTGTGAAAGTGATGGAAGTTAGAGTCAGGTTATAACTACCTACTGATACTATTTTCAATAAAAAGTTCTCTTTCCCTCCATATATGTGTAATTTCATTCAATCTGTTTATGTATGTTAATTTTCTTTTCATGTTTGAATTTTCACATTACATGTATAAATTGATTTTATAACTACCTTGTTGCAGTCTAGACTTGATCTCCTTTTACAGGTTGGTACTGATAGAGATCAGGAGAAAGTCAAAGGTCGAGAGTGAGGAGCGACACTAAACATTAGGATACAAGGAGTGACCTCTTCTTTTCTCTCTCCCAAAGTAGTTATTTTATTTTTAGTTTGTGTGTGTGAGGGTAAGGTTTTTCTTTTAGATATGGTCATGCTCTATTATGACATGACCCAAGGTCAGAGGGTAAAAATCCCATAAGAGAATTGGTGACCATACTAGGGATATTTTCTTCTTGTTTGGGTCGATGTTAGAGTTTCGTCTATTTTCTTGATTTCTGTAATTTTCTTGTTTTCTAGGATTTCTTTCAAAGAATTTTCCATCTCAAAATCTTTTACCGAGTTTCTAAAAACTTCCCTTTGATTGGAAATTTCATTTTTCGAAGTTCTGTTGAGCCATACACGATTTGAATCTACTTGAATTATGTGTATACATGATTTTCCTTTATTTGAATATCGTATGTACATTATTTGTTCTGTATATAGTCATGTATATATGTAAGAATTTGGTCTTTGGGCTCGTTTCCCTTTTTTGGGATGGTTTAAGTTGGTTGTTTAGTGTAATCCAAGCCTTCCGGGTTTTCATTTTCCTTTGATTGTTGTGTTAAGCATCTGAAAACTTTGAAATGATCTTAAAATTTCTTTCTTTATTAGGATTGTCTTTTGGATATAAGGTTCTTTAGGTTGGTCAAATGTTCATTTGTGTGTGTCTGAGCTTAGTTTCAAGTTGATTGTTGTATTCCAGTGATTATACACTCTTTATGTTCTTCCTTTTTACCTTCTTCCCTTCGTTCATAAAAAGAAAAAGAAAAATTGCATCTTAGTTGCATTTCATATGTTTTTAATAAAAGAAAATACAAAAATAACTTGGTTGTTAGTCATTATTCTCTTGATCCCTTGCCTCTAAAATTTTAAGAAAATAAGTTTCACACTAGAGACAAAATATGCTTCATGGTTAATTTATTAACCTTAAAAATATTCAGATATAATTACTACAGATAGGGTTCAATCTTGTGAAGAGTGTGTGAAAAATATGCAAAATATAGCATATATAGTCACTCAGATCTAATTTCTCTCTCATATTTTTCTCTCAACACAACAAGAAGTTCTACAGTGCATCATTGGATCTCTAGCTAATCTACAAATCTCATATAATAATATCTATGTAGTTAACTAAAACCCAACCCTTATATATCTTCTTGCATCTACCTTAAGTCTGTTGGAGTGTGGCCATCATAGAAAACATGCCATCTCACCCTCACCCTCGACCATGGCCAGTTGGGTTGTTACAAAAATGGTTGCAATGATTATTGAATATATATGAGGATTTGGCCTACATGTGATCTCTTCATGTCATTGCGCATAGTGGAAAATGGGTTGGCATGTGTAGTAGATCCTTGGTGCAGGTGCTGAAAGTTGTCATTGGACAATGCATCCTCTTGGGAATGTATGTATTATGAAAAACATAAGGGTGAAAATAGTCCCTTAACACTTTTAGTTGTCTTGTACTAGAGCTAATGGCATTGTTTACGATGAGAAAGAGGAAATTTATGGAACCGTATTGATGAGTTTGGTAATGAATGCTTTGAAATGAACATCGACCTCATCAAAAAAATAATTTAGGTCCCACAACTTATTTCCAAAATCCTCGACATCACCCGGTGTGATCATATGTGAGGTAGGTTTGATATTCTCCCCCATTTGTACAATTGGGGATTCCTTTGCTGGTACATATGCAATTTTGTAGTAGTGTAGTTGTGCCTTGTCTATAACATCAAGCATGATTTCTAAAATATTTTGTTGTTTAGTGTGGGTAGATGCAAGTTCTTGAAGCTGGTTGGAAGTTGCTATCATGGCCTCATTTTGTTCTACTACTGGTAGGGAGAAAAGTTATTTTTCCTTATGCTCGATCCATGCCTTAGTTGCACATATTTTATCATCAATGGCACTGATTTCAAGGTAATTTTGGAGGTGCATATAGAGATCAAATATGTAGTCAACCACCCTCGAGAAAGTTTCTATGTGTACTTTCCCCTACTGTAGTGCCCTTTTTAAGACACCAATTTGTTGTTGTAACCCCCCTTCCTCTGATTAGGGAGTGCATTTTGATTTTTCCTAAGTCTAAAATTTTTGTTCCTGTAGGTACTAGACTCTCTCACTAACATTTTTTATTTTACATGGTGTAGGGAGGTCTGAAGTTTCTACAGTTGTCGCGGGGACTTTCCTATAATATTGTTCCACTGTGTTGACCAATGATTTGTGCACAATCACTTCTTATTCATGGACTTTTTTTATCTCCTCATGTGCATCTTTGATCTCCTTGTGGGAAACTTATTCATGGTCATGCTAATGTTGAGTGTCCCTGTGTGCAACAATTTCTTTCTGATGCTTTTGTTGCAGTTTTGTATAGGATGCGCTTAGTGTTGAACACTCAACAAACCCTCAAAATTTAGGAATATTGGGGTACCACTTCATATATTTTTCATTTTTTAAGACATTGATTTTGTCTGATCTTAGCTTGTTTGATATTTTTCATGAATAACCTATACTTGTTTTGTTGAATCCCAACCTGGTTTGAATGGTTATCCAAAGGAAAGAAAGTACATTTAGTTTCATTGTTGAGAAAAGAAGGTTTTAGACTTAGTCATTTCAAATATGAGTGAGAAAACCTTCCAAAACCCTGACTTTCCCAATCCACAACAAGAAATTATACAAATCGTCGATAGCATATCCGGCATCAATTGTCTTCATGTGCGAACTCGTAATAGGAAGGTAAACTCATTGATCGTCAATATTGTTCGATCATCTGCATTGATCACCGAAGACTACACAACATTTGAAACAAGCTGCAGGAATGTTGATGTATTGAGCCAAAAGAAGGTTATCATGGTCATCTGCCACCAATTTTGAATCGATATTGGACGTTGGTTTCCCAAACTAATATATTCTCTATCTCAGCTTTATGAATTTCCACGTCATCCTTGACACATCATCTACCATGTGGATATTTTTACACCCACCTCATCTACCATATCATGAAATAATCTATATTTGGCCACGTCAACAATTCCATGTCACCCTCCACGTCAACAAAGATGGTTCTCGCGATCATCAGTGTATGGGGAAATCCTGTGAGCAAGTAAAAAATGTAAACGAAATGAAAATTCATAGACGTCGATGAAGTCCTTTGGTCATCGCTGAGTCATACTGTAGCTTGAGAAAACTAAAAAACCAAGTCTCTTCGACTGATACACAGCAGGATGTACACTCCCATATTGGATAAACACTCGCATTTGACATGCAGGATGTACACTTACGCACCATGTCATTATAGGGGCACGTAGTAGACACGTCATCATCTTGATAAATGCGATTCGCAACAAAAATAAAGGGACAAGTTTCACATCAAGTTGCATTGATATCAGTGGATAGACAATAGCATGAAATAGTTAAAATCACTGGCAACCTCAAATCCCTGAACCCCAATTTTGACTGGAGAGTATGATTTACCCAGTGGTGGTAAATGTTGGATGGCACTGAAACAAAAAAAAAGGTATATGGGCTCAAATTCTCCTTTTTCAACATATTTTTCTCACCGAGCATTTGAGAAGCTGAGGATTTCTCTAAAACCAGAAGCTGCATTCATCCGAGTGTATTTTTGTTGAATTCCAGGTGTCGTTGCTGGAACTGGTAAGTATCTAAGATAAATTTCTTTTTCCTATTCAGATATGTTTTTTTACCTATATTTCTCACAATTGTAGATGAGTTGTGGATTTAATGATGTTGTTTTGTGCAAACAATATGTCGCCCCACATACCAGTGACTAGGCATTCTCCAGAAACGCCAAAATGGAAGAACATACATACCAACAAAGATTTGAGGTCAGTCGTTGTTGAAGAATTGGAGCTTGCATCAAAGATAGAACCAGTGATTTGGATTCCATAGAAGAAATTTTTCACCCAACTCTCGTTCTATAAGGACAACAATTCCAACACTGCGTAAAAGGTAGTTCCTCCCACCTAGAATTCCTTAAATAATAAGATATGTCATTCAAATTTTTCTGGAATTTACACCCCATAACGACCTATACATTAGAGTCCTAGACAACTAGGTTTTTCCAAACGTCAAACACTCCCTACTGCACATGTTTTCCTATAGGACCCTTATCCTACCTTGCATAGAGGATTTGTAATGGATAATATGTCACATAGAATCAGACATTAGTAAATGATCTGCAAGGGGACTGCATGGTTTTTTTTCTTCCAATGGAGGTAAAAAAATACTATAATCTCAAGGAACCCAAAGTCAAGCTAAACGCTGATTTTATGGTTGAATTTTATGAAAAACACAATATTAGCCTCTTGGTGGAAGGAGGAGACAAATTTTTTAAATAGAGCTACTAGATGGTTATCATGGAATATCATGGAATTTATCTGTAGGTTATATAGGGAGAAATATTTCTCTAATTTTTCTAAAGCCTTGATGCCCCTATCCTACACAGTAGCAGTGTTGGGAAGTATCTTGAATTGGGGAGCCATCATCTCCAAACAGTCAAGTACTAGGATAGAGTAGGCCCAAAACCCAAAGATAGGAGATATACCATATTTCCATATGGAATCTTATTTTCTAGTGTTATACCACAAATTTCCACACTAATTTTCATTTGTGAGATGGCCTAGTCCATTCCCTAGATTGCAAACTTAAATCCCACTCTCCTCAATCAATGTCATCTAAAAAACAACATTTTTGTTTCCATACGCAATTCACCCATGTATATATCGCTTACATACGCTATTTTCCAGTTTACAAACCATGTAAACCATCAAATTATTCAAAAAACTAAAAATCTTCCACATTTTCAAGCAGGGTTTTTGGTTGGGCTCATTCCGAAAATTCCCTTGGCCTGTACATAATGCAATAAAACCACCTCAACCCCTTCAGGGTGGTATACAAGCACCTATTTAGGTATGTGGAATGGGACACAAACTGGTGCAAGGTTATGCTAACGATTTGCAAGCTTCTTTATTTTCCCTTAGCCTATGACTATCATTCCCCTGATCTAGAAAAAAAAATTCCAACACTTCTTCCTCTCTCATATATGACCATAGGGTGTGTTCCTATCCTTTTTGGGTCATATGAGGAACATAAAAAATTTTGAGTTGATGCTTGAAGGGTATGTTGGAGGAACTTGGGGAGTTGGTGTTTGATAGGGATTGTGGAAATAATATTCATAAAAATCCTAAGTATGGAAGATCTGAGCAACATCATAAGAAGAAGGAATACAAGTTAGGAGTGAAGTGCACAATAAAGTAACACATAGGATCATAAGTGCGTAGTGGAGGCACATTCAGAAGTAAACTGCATAGTAAGAACATACTTAGCAGAATAATAAAGGAGAAGAATAAATCAAGAGAATAAAGTAGGCTAAAACGAAAGATAAAAAATCGGAAGGCTAAAATAATAAAGACACTCAAAAGTAGGAAGAACAACAATTAGAGCACAAAAGCAACATGTAGATAGATTTGCAGGAAAATCGAGCCTGATTAGTAAGTCAACATGAGTTTTTAGGAGTTGTAATAGGGTTTTGGAATGAGCAAAGGAGGGTTTTAAGCCTTAGAATTTATGTATAAATAAGTAATGAGTTGGGAATATAGGGGTTCTCTAGACATATTGTCAGGTTCTGTTCTAATCTATTGAGATTTCTTTTTTTGTAAGAAGAGTGATAGAATAGGATGAAAAGGAAAGAGTCTATGTGTGAATGTTAAGGAGATGTTGCAGAGAGAGAGAGGCTTGCATTGTAGAGAGGCTAGGCTATATGAAGGGAAAGATAGAATTATGTATCTTTGTAAGCATAGTGCGCAAGCCTGAGACAATTACACAAAGAATAATAAATAAGCCAACTATTATTTACATAGCCTAAATTTGGGTGAAATACGTTAAGTACCATTTTTACTTGTCTTTTATGTGATTGATCATAGATACTCTCTTGGTGTATGTATACTAGATTTTTCTTATATGTGATTTGTTATCATTGTGTAAATTTTTTGGTTGAAAAAGCAAATCACGAAGGTAACCACAAAACCACTTTAGAACTGAAACTATCCCTTTCAATTCAAAGAGGGATCTCTCTTGTCACTTGGTCTCTGAAAGATAAGTTTTCTCTTAAGGATCAATGACTATATCTTTGATTAGATGAAGATATGTATAAAGTTTGCAGGAAAGAAGGAAAATGAATATGTTGGGTAATGGAGTCAACTTTGAAGCAAATTGAACTATTAGTGACCGATGGTTAGACCTATCAAGGAGGAAGAAGCTACATAGGTGATAATCTTTCAGTTTTAAAATATTGTTGTTGTATAATGTAAGAAGGAGAAAAAAATTAACTATATTCAGAGCACCAGTTGGGATGAATTTTGATTGAGTTAAGAAGAGATAAAAATACTTAAATTTCTTGAATCTAAAGCATCAATATCAGATGAATTCCAAATCATTAGCTTTTCAATTTAAGTATATAAAGGTTGTAGATGAAATGAGAAAAGAAAACAAGAGATACATACATGAGAAAGAAAAACACACTTCATATCACCACCACAATAATCTTTGGTATGAATAGCACTGTACTTTTTCACTAATATTTCATTAAACTTCAAAAGGATTACAGAATGTTTAAGACAAATTTCCTCTACGCTTCTTCCAACCAATTGTACATTCAAAATGATTTAATATATGGGAAAAATCTATCCCTAAGCTAAGGAAGTTGAAATTCAACCACCCTTGATTTTTGGATCTAGTTACACAAAAATAGGAACAAACTTAAACTAATCGCTAAAAATAGAAGTTTGTTTTGACCATATTAATTACATAAGAGTATTTTCAAAAAGAAATATCCTTCATCCTTCTCTCTAAATCTAGGACTTATGTGAGTCATTTTGTATAGTTGGAGATGAATATGGGGCTGATTTGAATGTTGACTAGGCTCCCTAACATTTTTTCATAGCAATCTATTATAGCTTGTTGTGTAACTATAAGCTACAACAGTTGTGTAGTGGGTTTACACAATGAGTATTTTCCTTCAGTTATCTTCACACCGGTGGTAATGACAAAGTTTTTGGAGGCTATAATTGATCATTATATCATCCCAACAACATTACCCACCATTTCTTCATCAAATATATACTTACAACACTTGTGTAGCATGAGATTGCTATGCAGGTTATGTGCAACGTTCTTTTCCAGACAAAAAACTTAAAACATATTATCCCTTTACTGATAAAAAATACAAAATTGTTAAATCATTGATTCTATATTCCAGCCACCTCTACAAGTAGGTCTAACTTTCCCCTAGATTCATCATCAACTTCTACTTGTTTCATCCTTAAATTCATAATCCTATTTTCTTTTCTCAATGACAAATTATGTCTTTTCAGATTTTCCACTTGCCTATGCAAAATTGAATTTCTTATTAACTTTGACAGAGCATTAGAAATAATTTCATAGGAATTGGAGATGGCTGGTCAACACTCATGAAGGTGTTTATCAAAGTCTTTCTTTGTTTTCTTATTCTCTTCTCTGAGTCGAATGATCAAATATTGTTCTTCTCTTAATTATTTGTTCATCCTTTTGAAATTTCTCTCACCTTCTCCATATGAGTTATGGATCTTTATAGTTTCTATGGACCGGTTATGTGCATGTGTTTGTTCTGTAGGATTGTATTTTTAAATCAACTTTCTAGCTAAAGATCTTGTCAAAGGAGATGTAGGTTTGGGAAGCTCTATTGTTTTAGGACTCTTCTAAGCTACTCTCTCTTTACCTTTTCCATTAGAAATTTGTGGACTATTGTTGTGGATTATGTCTTTGACACTGATACCTCTTTTGGTTTTGAACTTCTAGAAACCATTTCAACAAATTTCTTCTTCATCTCCCTGTTTTCATAATGGAACTATGCTATGGAATGATAATCTTTCTTAAGTTGTTCTTGAAATTCTTCAATTATTTCATCCTTTTCACCTGATTGAAACTAATCTTTACTAATACCTTGAGATGTATGTTGAACAGATTGTGTATGTAGGGAAGGCAATATTTTGGTTGTTGATATTGTAATTTCACTACTAAGTTTTGGTGTTTCATGAGCCTCATATGCAAAGTGTAATTTTCTTCCTTTCTTCTTAGCTTGTTGTCTTGGTAAAGTACCTTGAACTTCTTTTCCTTTCTCACGTTCCTATTCTGTAGACCTTTTATCCCTAATATTAGACTCCTCGGGGAATAATGTATATGTTTTTTCATATGATATGGGAGTATATCCTTTGGCATCTAAAGCAATCTTTGTTTAACTTCTTAAGTTCTTCAAACACCAGTAATTTCACCAAAGAGAAATGGAACAAACTGGTTTTAACTTGGTCATATTTAGGCCGCACTATGTATGACATTTTACCTAGGATTTTGTATAGGTAAAAAGGTAAATTTAAAGGGTTTTTTCCCATGAAATGGATTAAAAGCCAAATATGGTACTGATATACCCTGTCAAATCTTCCCCCGCAGGTGAAATATCTTTGAAGTACTCTTAACAGATTTTCATAGTGTTCCAATATGCACTCTCTTGGAATGGTAGTACCAAAACTTTGTTTTTTATACTTAGGATTCAATAAATCAGTGTAGAATATGGAATCAAGGGGCATACCATTGAACCATTTCTCCCCTTGAGATGGAATTTCAGTTGCAACAACTATTATTTTCTCTAATACCTAGAAATTAATATCAACAACCTATGTCTGAATTACATTGAATTTGAGGGGAAAATCCTTTGTCAGTTGCACATTATACCCTGAATCTTCTCACAAAATATCATGCATCTGACTTGTTCAAAAGAAACCCTAATTGTTGGATCTAAGTTTACTAATTGCAAGTTCTATGGCTCGATTCTTAAAACACTCCCTCCCTTATTTGATTTCTTCTTCCCTTAAGTTTCCATCCTGCAGATATATGTTGAACACACTGTGACTATGGAGGAAAAATAAGTTTATGGTTAGGGTTAAGGTAGGGGACTTTACATAGTGAGAAATAAATCTAGGGTTTACAAGAAATGGGATCGAAGGGACTCGCCAAGAAAAATCCAGTCATTTAATCATCATATTAACTCAAAACATGATCTGGTAGAAAACATGACCTCCTTAGTATGAAAATTATGTAGTATAGGTGATGCGTAGCGAATGAAAAAAAAAATCATAGTGGATAAACTAGTGTTTGCGTAGTGCAATGAACAGTTCTTGCATAGCGCAATGAATAGAGATTGTGTAGCGCGTGCATTTTCTGAAATTTGTTATGGAAGAGGAGTGTATTTGATGAAAGAGATCCCTTTCATGGAAAAAATGGGAGGGAAAAAGAATTTCACATGTCAAGCAAACCAGATTTGAAAGCTTGATTAGACCGTTGAAACGATTTGACAATTTGGGTAGAGTCCATATTTGCACAATGAACTAACACAATGTTTGATCCTTTATAAGCCAAATTTAAAAACCACTTTGTAATATTAGTACGTACAACATGATGACTTATGATGGCTCCACATTTCTCATAGCATGTTATTATGATCCATGATGCCATTTGAAAACACTTCCCCTAGACCTTTGGTTTATGACTTGACTCTTTTATGAAATATCATATCAAAACTTATGACAACAACCTTAGACTCATGATTAACTATCACACACTTAATTAGTCAAAATAGGAATGCATTGGTATTTCCAAGACCAAGGCATGACTTTGAAAACTCTTAACACACCTATGACCATACCTTGAAAATAGGGATACTAACATGATCATTGTGCAATAGTTATGAATGTTACAGTAATTGGTTTATGTTGCAATTTGAAGTATAATGGTAATATAAAACTAAATTCACTAAGTAACTAAAGAGGAACCAACACATAATAACACGTGAAACACAAATAAGTAAGAATGAAACGGATGATCACCTCCTATTCTCTCACTACTACAGAAATTCAATTCCCGCATCCCCAATAGATGCATCAGGTGAGACTTCACTTGCATGCAGGTGATGCCAAAAGGGATGGTGTATGAGGTGTTTTGTTGGTAAAAATAACTTGAACAAAGGGTCTTACAATCGTGCATGTGCTAACACATGGTTCTGTTGCCAGGACCCGACATCTGTGATTGAGTGAATGGTTTGGAGGCCGAATAAGAAGGATATATCATAATGGATAAAAGAGAAGGAACAAGACTTTTCTCAAAAAAATAATAGAATCCCTCAGATGAGTGACGAGCAATGGATGCAAGGGTATTTGTACACAAAGCTACATGATATTTTTTTTGGAGAATGTTTTATTATTTTAACCAAGAGGTTATAAACATTAGTGCAGAATAGTGGAAGGTATTGAACCACAACACCAAGAAACTAGACTCCAGAGTTGGTAAGACAACTGAATTTTATAAGTAATAAAACTTCTTGCGTAGTGGATTTTTGGTTGGATAGTATATTAAGAGGATATATTATAGAATTTGTAGTAGATTGTACCCAGTCATGCAATGTTGTAGAAAGGGAATTCTTTAAAGGACCATGTGGAAGGTTCATGAAATCATTGGGTACGTGAAAAAATATGTTGTTGTGTGAAAAGTGTGTGATGACAATGAAGTGTGAATGCTAAGGGTATTTATACACATAGGGGAACTAGGGTATGACACGAGGATAGTTTGAGTACAACAAAGAATGAAGGAAGCAATGAAGAAGAAAGGGAGGGAATGGGGATGCAGAGAACCGAATAAGTTATATTAGAGGAAGACGATGAGTTTGAGTTACTACGTAGTGGAAAGAGGTACAAGAGGATAAATACTGGGGCTAATAAAGGAGAATCACATAATGAACTAGAGTGGAGAGGAGCTTGTGATATAGTCCAAATCGTAGAGATAACACACATACAAGGAGAGGAGGAGGGGTTCCATTCCACTCCTATAATTGAAGAGTCATTAATTCCTATTGATACTATATCTTGTGTCAAATCAATGAACCCATGTGCGTCACCACAGTATGACATTACCATTGAATAATTATTGAAATAACTTGTAGTTAGTGGAGGAAATCATAGTAGCAATTAGAGAAGTGGAGGGAGTGCAGAGAGTCAGATTCAAACAACATCACCAAGAGGAGGTAATGCACAAAGAAACATGCAAGGGTAGACAACACCCACAAGCTTTCTAAGTTCCAGGGAGTTGGGTCGAAGGACCTAGAACAAGATCTATTTGTCTGCAAGACAATTTGGGCTACAAAGAATGTCTAGGATGAGGTCTTGAAGATTGTACAGTTGGAAAAAATATTTAGGGAATATGCATTAGTCTGGTACATGCATTTACATCACACCACACCTACAGGACAAGCCAAGACTTTGGCAGAGATAAGACAAGCATTTTTGAAGGATTTTAAGAAGCCAAAGTCTAATTCGTAGTACATTACAGAGCTTAAGGAAATTAAATAGGTGCATACTAAATTAGTCTGGGATTATGAGAAACATTTTAAGGATATGACGGGTAGACTAACATTCCATATCCTTGATCAACAACATCAAGAATGGTTTATTGCAAGACTTCTACCACACATTCTTAGGTTGTTGATCCAAAAAAAGTTTGCATCACAACCTGAAGCTTTGGAGATTGCAATGAATTTTGAAGAATACCTTGTAGAAGACATTGGAGGGATGATACAAGTCCAAAAACAGTTAGATTCCATAAAAATTCAATTGGAATAACTCACAAAAGGGAAGGAGAAACGATAACAAGTCTGGTGTACCAAGTGTAGGTGTTGGCGCAAAATTGTTCAGACCAGGGTCCTTGTTAGGTTACCAAAAAAAGGTACTGAATTATTCTAGAGCATTGGAATTTTCATCTTCCTGGGAGGGAATAAGTCTCACCTGAAGTGAAACTGAGACATGAAAGAGAAGGAAGCATAAGTACAATACCTAGATATACCTCTAAGGTATCGAGACTCACTGTAATCCTGTGCATAATAGACTAATCCTGTAACAATCCTAAGGAATTCCTAACTGGGAAATAAAGAAATGGAGTTTCATTTCCATTCATAAAGACACATTTAGGTACATCATACATAAAGATAATAAAGAAAAACAACTCATTCATGCATTAAGAATGAATACTCAAGATGTAGATTCAAAATTTAGGCCTTTGTTTATATTGATAATACCAAAATATGATACATTGTTTGTCTCTTTCTCACCCATATCTCCATATTCAACAATACTATAGTATTGGCCCATTACATCAATGACTCTCGTCACACTATCAAGAGTTAGAACATGAATAATAAAG
>JZKD02S0332739.1:600091-634515 GCA_000966675.3 Picea glauca
AGTATGATGATCCCAAGACATTGGAGGAGACCATAAGGCGAGCTAAATGCCTATATGATCAACAAAAATCAAGGCCAACATTCCAAAAAGCTTGGGAAGACAAAAATAAATTCAAAGTGGATCAGAGGAAGAAGGGATATAAGCCAACATTCTTCAGAAACAATCCGCAGGGACAACAAACTCCTAAAGAACCTAGAACGATTGACACAGGGAGTCAAAGGCCAAGGAAACCACCTATTTAATGTTGGGGTTGTAAAGGGGATCACATGTTCATAGATTGTCCTCATAGAGGTGAAAAAAGGAGGACTGTTCACAATGTACAACAAGATGAAATAGTGGAGGACATGGGCAGAAAGGTACCCAGGATCTATGAAGCCCTGGACAACAAGAAAGCATAGTATCATTCATATATGATTGAATTGAAAGGTATGATCAACAACCAAACCATTGCTATTTTAATTGATTTAGGATATAGTCATAGTTATATAGATCCTAAGATGGTGGAAAGTTTGCATTTGCCAAGAAGCAAGCATGGGAAATCTTGGTTGGTGCATCTAGCTACAGGAACCAAAATAAAAGTTAATGAGATGGTTAAGTCATGTCTTATGGACATGAATGGAATGAACACCCGAACAAATTTGAAAATCTTGCCTTTAGGTTCCTATGATTGTCTAATTGGGATGGATTGGTTGGACCAACATCATTCTCTCGTAGACTATCATAACAAAGAATTTACTTTCTTGGATGAGGAAGGGAAACTAAGGAAAGTGCAGGGAATTCCCAGGGTAGTAACTATCATAGAGATTTCAGCATTGCAACTAAAGAAATGTTACAGAAAAGGGTGTCAAATATTTGTAGCTCTAGTGTCAAAGACTCCTTATAGAATGAGTACACTAGAGCTAAAGGAATTGCAAATACAACTTGAAGAGCTTCTGAAGAAGGGGTATATACGCCCAAGTGTCTCACCTTATGGTTCCCCAGTCTTGTTTGTGAAGAATAAATATGGAACATTAAGATTTTGCATTGATTTCAAACAGTTGAATAAAGTGACTATGAAGAACAAATATCCTCTACCAACGAATGATGATCTCTTTGATCAATTGAAGGATGCAAAGATATTTTCAAAGATATATCTCAGGTCAGGATACCATCAGGTAAGGATTAAGGAAGAAGATTCAGCAAGACCACCTTCAGGACAAGGTATGATCATTATGAGTTCACAGTGGTGCCATTTGGGTTGTCAAATGCACCAGTTGTCTTCATGTGCTTAATGAATGATGTTTTTCAAGAATATTTAGACAAGTTTGTCATTGTCTTTTTGGATAAAATTCTTGTATATTCTAAGTCAGAAGAAGAGCATGAGCATCATTTGAGGATGGTGTTGCAAGTATTAAGGGAGCATCAGTTGTATGCCAAATTGAACAAGTGCTCATTTTATCAGAAGCACATTCACTATTTGGGACATATCATTTCAAAGGATGGGATAGCATTGGATCTTGAGAAGATAGAAGCCATTAGAGAATGGGTAGTGCCAAAGAATGTGACAGAGGTCAGATCATTCATGGGTCTTGCAGGCTACTACAAAATATTTATTGAAGGATTCTCAAAGATAACACACCCAATCACTTCCTTGCAAAGAAAAGGTGTGAAGTTTCAGTGGACATTGGATTGTGAGAAGAGTTTCCAACACTTAAAAAAATTATTAACAAGTGCTCCAATACTAAGGATTGTAGACCCAAATGAAGGCTTCATTGTATGCACAGATGCATGTAAAGAAAGAATTGTTGGAGTCCTCAGTCAAAATGGGTTTGTCATATGTTATGTATCAAGGAAGTTGAAGGAGCATGAAAGAAACTATGCCACTCATGATTTGGAGTTGGCAGCCATAGTGCATGCCTCGAGGAAATGGAGACACTACCTCATGGGGAAAAGGCTTGAGATGAGGACATAACACAATGGTCTGAAATATTTTTTTGATCAGCCAACTCTAAATGCTAAGCAAAGAAGATGGTTAGAATTTCTAAGCGAATATGACTTTGATATAAAGCATATCAAGGGTAAAGAGAACAAAGTGCCTGATGAACTCAACATAGGAGTGCATGAAATGCATGCTACAACCATTAGCATGTATCAATCGGATTTGAAACACAGAATTATAGAGATTGCCAAATCAGATTTACAATACAAGGATTTAGTGGAAAAACTACAGGAAGGTAATTTGGAGCAGAAAATTGGAGAATACAAGCTAGATAAGGATAAAATTCTCATGTATAGGGGCATAATTTATGTACGAAATTCCCAGGAGTTGAAAATTTTGATATTGAGAGAAATGCATAATGTGCCTTATGTTGGGAACCCAAGATATCAAAAAACTATTGCAATTGTCAAGAGTCAATATTATTGGTTAGGCATGAAGAAAGAGGTTGCTGATTTTATTGCCAGATGTTTGGAATGTCAAAAAGTAAAGGTTGAGCATAGACACCCAGCTGGTTTTCTACAATCATTACCCATTCCTGAGTGGAAATGGGAAGTTGTAACCATGGATTTCATTACCAAACTTCCCAGAACAAACAAGCAACATGATTCTATAATGGTAGTGGTGGATAATATTACTAAAGTTGTCCATTTTATTCCAGTTAAGCTCATTCACAAGGCAACAAACATTGTTGATGTTTATATGAGGAAAATTGCTAGATTGCATGGCATACCCAAGACAATTGTGTATGACAGAGATCCAAAATTTACCTCAAAATTTTGGAAGGGATTATTTAATAGATTTGGAACAAATTTGAATTTTAGTACAACTTATCATCCATAAACAGATGGACAAACAGAGAGGCTGAATCAGGTGATTGAGGATATTTTTAGGATGTATGTGATGGATAAACCATCAAAATGGGAAGACTACCTACACTTGGTAGAGTTTTCTTATAACAATGGGTATCGATCATCTCTAAAAATGAGCCCATTTGAGGCACGTTATGGTGGAAAGTGCAACACACCGGTAAGTTGGGATAACCCAACATATAGAGCAATGGTTGGGCCAGATTTGCTCAGGGAAATGGAAGAGAAAATGTTGAAAATAAAACAAAATTTAAAGGCTGCCCAAGACAGGCAGAAAATCTATGCTGATAAGGGTAGAACTCACAGGGAATTTAAAGTGAAAGCCAACAGAAGTTCCTTGAAGTTGGGAAATTGTTCAAAGTTGGTAGCTCGATATTGTGGGTCATTTGAAATCCTAGAGAGGATTGGTTCAGTAGCTTATATGATTGCATTCCCTGCATCTATGTATGTTCATAATGTATTCCATGTATCATTGCTAAAGAAATATATACCTGATACTAATCATGTTATTGATTGGAATGTGATTCAGGTGGAGCAAGAAGGCACTTTTCAAGTGCATCCAGTGTGTATTCTAGACCAAAAAATCAAACATCTCTGGAATCAAGCCATAGGTCTTGTAAAGGTCCAATGGACCTGGTATGGTCCCGAGGATGCTACTTGGGATCATGAGGATGCAATGCAGGGAGAATACTTGCATCTTTTAGAGGATTTTTGAAATTTCGTTGTACATGGGTACATGATGTACCGAGGATAGTGCATAAATAAGGGGAGTGGATAGTAATACCCCCAAGGCCGAACCCAATTGTAAATGTAAATACAAATGTACTTAAGTTGGTGAGTTGTTTTGATATCATTTTTGTATGCACATTTCATGGCATAGTGCGCACATGTACTTCGCAGTAAAATGAGGAAGTGTTTACATTCCAGGATACCGCGCACAACATCTTAAGTGCGAACGATGTTGAGGCCAGGGAGTCTTTGTGTATATGATATGTTTTATAGGATAGTGAGCCAGTTATTATAAGCTAGGATGCTTATGTTTTGATTAAGCTAGAGAGCCTAGATGTTAAAGGCCAGTGTGCCTATTTTTGTACATGTCTCATATTTAATCTAAAATACAGCGTTGCACGCAGACCGAACACAATAAAAGAGATGGGGGAATAAACTCCACTAGTTAGGGAAAGGGAGGGGCTAAGTTAAGGAAAGGGGATAAGATAGGGAGCTTGAGCCAAAAAGGAATATTATATTAATATTTCTTAAATCATTAAGTATGGATAATTATTTTATCCTAAAATCTAAAGTTGGGGACAAGTGGGCCAAATTAGCTCCCAACATGACAAGTGTCAAGTTGGCGACATGCATACATATTGTTGGGACTTAGTTCATTTTAACACCCCCCCATCATTCTTACCATCATCTGTTCCATGATTCCTTCCATCATTCAACCATGATTTGATGACCATTTTCACTCACATATTTAGTTATCCTCAGACATTCATTTCACTGTATCTGAACCTGTATCCATAGCCATTTTGTGTTGGTGTAACTGGTTAGCTGGGGAGAAGGACTGAAGAAGCGGGTTGTCAGGCCCGTGGGATATTGAAGAGGTGGGTTTTCAGGCCCGTGAGAAATTATCTGGGTGAGATAATTGCTGGGAATTGATTTCCTGAATGTGCTAAACTGCAGCTACAATTCTCTGAGACTTCCTTTTCGGCCTGTTGCTGAAGCCTAGAAAGGAAGTGGGGTAGCCGAAGGACTGTTGAGAAGATAAGGGGAACACTTCCTGGGTGGGATAGGCATGTGGGGAATGAGGGACTGTAGGTTGTTAGTTGAGTGGGCACCGTGACCGAGTCTTTCCTATTGTCTATGAGACTATAGCCTGGTTAGGAATCCCTTTACCCGGGTGGAGTTTAGTCCCAACTCGAGGGTGACTCACTGTTGAGAGTGATGAGAAGTGTGGTCTAAGGATGGGAGGTTCGTGGAAGGTCTGCAAGCAGTTGGTGATATTCTTAAAAAGATAAGTGTTATATGTGTGATAAAATTAAATGTTACATTGTTCTCTACATGTTTATTTTTTGGGTTTATCATATGTGTGGTTATAACTGTCTGTAGGTTTTTGGGTATTTCCTATATATGATGCATGTGTATGTTTACTGTTATTTCAAATATGAATTTGTGCATTTACGTAATCTATTTTTCTGTTACATTTTATATATAAAGCTTCCGCAAGAGTGTTGTGTGTGTATGTTTTAAATGCATGTAGTTAAATTTTTTTATGTGGCATAGCCCAGAATATAAGCTGGGTATGTTACAGTATGTTCCACAGAGAGAACATAAGTGTTCTCTGGCATAGCGTGGCCCAACCATGGGTGTCCAGGGACGTTACACATATCATCCCCAGACAGATGGGAAAATAGAGAGAGTTAATCGAATAATTGAAGACATGCTAAGAATGTATGTGATGTATAAGCCATCTAAGTGGGAAGATTACTTACACTTGGTCGAGTTTGCATATAACAATGGGTATCAAGCTTCATTGAGAATGATCCCATTTGAAGCTTTGTATGGTAGGAAATGCAATACTCCAGTGAGCTGGGACAACCCAACAGATAGAGTGGTACTTGGGTCGGAGTTGCTCAAGGACATGGAATACTAGGTGGTTAAGATCAAGAAGAATTTAAAGGCAACTCAGGATAGACAGAAAGTTTATGCAGATAAGAATAAAAAAGATGGAGAATTTAAATTAGGGGAGAATGTACTTTTGAAATTGAATCCCAAGAAAATCTCTTTGAAATTGGGCAGTTGTACAAAGCTGGCAGCCAGATTCTGTGGTCCATTTGAAATATTGGATAGAATAGGGCCAGTTGTATACATGCTTGCATTTGCTGCTTCCATGAATGTGCATAATGTATTTCATGTTTTTTTACTAAATAAATATGTACATTATCCTAACCATGTTATTGATCGGCATCTGATTCAGGTAGAGACAGAGGGAGACTTTCAAGTTCAACCAGTGTGGGTATTGGACAAAAAAATCAAAATGCTCCAGAATCGATTTATAGAACTAGTAAAAGTTCATTGGACCTGCTATGGTCCTGAAGATGCTACCTAGGAGCATGAAGATGCCATGCAGGCAGAGTACCCACATATTTTTGAATCAATTTGATATTTTTATCTCTATTTTGTATATGCACTGAGGACAATGCCAAAATAAGGGGGAGGGGATGTAACATCCTAGGTTTCGAACCCCCATTTTAAATAATGTATTGTTATAATGCTGAGAGGCCTGAGTGCCCAAAAAATTATCAAAGGGTCAATATGCCTCATAAATGTAATGTTTTGACCATTATTAATAATAAACACATCGTTGGATGCTAGATGAACAAGAACCAGAGTTATAGGGGGCTATGATTCCACAAGAGAAGGATCTTGAGGGGCTAAGTGTTTATTTCCTATTTTTTTAATTACCCTTTTCTTCTAAGGGAGGGGATTGGTTACATGAACTACTTGGGGAAGGCGAGGAGGTTCTTGTCTCCCCACAAGGTTACTTAAACCCACGTCTGGTCTGATGGGGGGGTTTGACTGATGACTTGTTCACTGATTTCCTGTTCACTCACTCATTTTTCCCTCACGCACTCCCATGCACCCCCTAACCCATTCATTGATCCATCCTCACCTGCATCTTGGCTTGGAAAAGGAAACATATCTGTTGAAGAATTATCCATAGGATAGTTGGCTGCAGTGGTCGCTGGTGTGATCCATTCGTGACCTGGGGCCTGCATGTCTGAAATGCATTGGCTTGTGCCTTCTTTTTCTCACAACTGTGAGTCATGAGAGTTCCAACACTGAGATTCTGGACTAGTTGTGTTGGAGGCCCTGAAAATAAAGGAGAAGGACTTCCTGAGGGACTGCGTGGAAGAGAAGGGTGGAGGTAAGGTATCTTGGGGAAGTACAAGATGGGTAGAAGAGAGATGGGTACTTGGATTGTTGTGGGTCTCAGGAAACCTATGAGAGCTTGAGAGATGACTGGTTTGGGAACCCAATTACACTCTAGAAACGTCCTTGTGGATTCATATCCCTGGCTCAGGGGTGACACTGATGTTGAGATTTGGAGCAGTGGTGTCTATGATGGGGTGGAACGTCCTTGGTATGCATCCATTCGATGTCATCTTTCATAAAGATAAGTTCTCTTTGTCGTGATATTATTATCTGTGTATGAATGTATTCTGTTGTGTAATTTAATTATCATTTACATGTATATGAATATATTTCCGGTGTTTATATTTGACTATCATTTAATATAATGTTTAGATTATGCATGCTTGTTGGATATTGTTGTGCATGTCATTAATTCTATTATCTTATGCATTATTAATATATAAATAAGGTATCATCATGAGAAAGAAGTCCAAGGGTGGGCTTGCAGGTAGCATACCCCAACATGTGGCTAGCTAGGTATGTTACAGGGATGCATCACATGTATATTCAAGAAAAAAGAGACCCTGTGTGACAATGGTTTCCTACCAACTACAAATTAACATCATAAGATGTATTTTTGATCACTAATGATTGGGGAAATGAGTGGAAAACCCCAACATAACAAATGGGTCACCAAAAAGAGGAAGAAGAACAGGCTAGGGATGAAGAAGAACTAGATGAAGGGTAGGGTCATGACTAGAAAAATGACACGAGAAATATTTCCATCCTATCAATAGAAATGGCATAGAAAAAAACCCCCACGGTAGGAGTAAAATGAAAATACAAGGGGAAGGGTCCGACAGGAGGTGTGCACAAAAAGATGAAAGTGCATAGGGAAACCCTTGTCTCTATCTTGACCGATGATGACATGGATCAAATCAACTACCAAGCAAGGGATGTCGTAGAGGAGGCCATTGATGAACCAAGAAGAACTACATCAACACGTACAAGCACAATTGACACAAGTGTGATAGCTCTTGGAATCAACCATAATAACACCAGAGCATAGATTAGGTGGAGGATTGTCTACAAGTATGGTAGAGGAAGCATAGACAACCAATTCACTTATGATTGAGCTAGAAGTTGGGCGTAGAACATTACAAATCGAGACATACAAAATTGAGTTCCCAATTCTTTAAATGCAAGAGCATATGAAAAAAATGAGCCACCTAAACATATTGGTGTCATCGATTCCTATAGACATACTATAGAGCTTGCAGGTAGGTATTTTTAATGAGATTAATCTCTGCATAGATGAAGAAAACTGAGAAATGACCAAAGTGATTGATGAAATGGCTCAATTGTAGCAACAATATGAAACTGTGCTATGAAAAAAGAGTGAAATTGAAGAAAAAGTGGAAGGAGTGATGAAGAAAAATAATAAGGTCAAGGAAAGGGCCAAGAAATCTTTAAAAGAGAAGGACGAAGATAAGATATTGGCGTAGAAGACACAAGAGGACATCCAAAAGTTGTATAAGGAAATTCCATAAGTACTTATAGTAGTAGAGGCTACTATGGAAGAGTAGGTATTGAGAATCGATGAAGTCATTAAAGGCTTCCACAAAAGAATTGAGGACCTACAATTGCATAGTATGTAGGGAACACCACCGAAGGAAAGAGTAGGGAGAGAGAAAAAAATTGTGACAGTCATACAAAAAATCAAGAAGTTGGAGGAAGAATGTTTGAATATCTATGAGGAAAGTGCATAAATATGGACAGACCTGATAGGGGATCTAGAAATGAAGGTCGTAGAAGAGAGATTGAGGGATGCATAGAAAAAGGCACAAAAATATTCAGAGAGAATAAACACCCTTCCACCGGTTGAACGAATGACAACCATTTTTTCACAGAGGCAATCATACATGGAATTTGAAAATATGCGGGATCAACATAATATCCTCCAACAACGTTTAGGACCTCTACAAGAACAAACACTAAAGGTGATAGGAGAAATGGAAACTACATAGGGAAAGCTGAAGCAAGCAGCGCATGACACAAAAGAAAATCTTATGTCCTTGACTACGTAGGGTGTAGAAGAAATTTTGGAAGCATAGGTAGTAGTAATAAAGGAAGTTGTGACAGCAAAGGACGCCTCCCAAAAGTTCATCGAAGCATGGCAGAGCACACAACAGGCCTAAGTGGCTCAGGATGGGCCACAGGTGAGTGTTTGGGATCCAATTGGAAAAGCATTGTGGAAATATTATTTATAAAAATCCTAATTATGGAATATCTACGCAATAGAAAAAGAAGAAGGAAGGCAAGGTAGGAGCAGAGTGCATAGTAAAGGCACATACAGGATTGAGAGTGCGTAGTGGAGGAATATTCAGAAGTACAGTCCATAGTAAGAAGATACTTAGGAGAAGAATAAAGAAGAAGAATAAAGAAAGAGGGAGAAAAGGAAGGATAATAGCTCGAAAGAATAAAAGTAGAAAGACATGCCAAATCAGGAAAAATAGTAGTCATAGAGCAAAAGTAGCATGCATATGGAAAAGATGGAAAATAAATCCTGATCATTGAGTTAATACGTGTTGTCAGGAGTTGTAGTAGGGTTTTGGGATGATAAAAGTATGGTTTTAAGCCCTAGAATTTATGTATGAATATGTAATGGGTTGGGAAGCTAGGGGTTTTCTAGATGTACTCTCAGGTTCTGTTCCAATTTTTCGAGAGTTCTTGTTTTGTAAGAAGAGTGATAGAATAGGCTAGGAAGGAAAGAGTCTATGTCTTAAGTTTAAAGAGATGTTGCAGAGAGAGAGAGAGGATTTCACTACAAAGCGTCTAGGATAGATGAAGGGAAATATAACATGATGTATCATTGTAAGCATAGTGTGCAAAGCCAAGACAGTTGAAGAAAGCATAATAAAGAATCTATTTGTTTTGGATGTAGCCCAAAGTTGGGGGAACCACCTTATCTACTGTGTTTACATGTATTTTATGTGATTGATCATATATACTCTCTTGGTGTATGTACACGAGATTTGTATTTTATGTGATCACTGCACAATAGTTATGAATGTTACAATAATTGGCTTATGTTATAATCTGAAGTATAATGGTAATATAAAACTAAATTCACTAAGTAACCAAAGAGGAACCAACAAAGAATAACGTGTGAGAAATTGATAAGTAATAATGAAAAGGATGATCACCTTCCATTCCCTCACTATTGCAGAAACTTGGTTTCTGCAGCCCCAATAGATGCCTCAGGTGAGACTTCACTTCCATGCAGGTGATGCCAAAAGGGTCGGTGTCTAAATGGTTTTGTTGGTAAAGATAACTTGAACCTATGGTATTAAAACTACATGTGTGCCAATGGTTGGCTTTGTGAAAGTGATGGAAGTTAGAGTCAGGTTATAACTACCTACTGATACTATTTTCAATAAAAAGTTCTCTTTCCCTCCATATATGTGTAATTTCATTCAATCTGTTTATGTATGTTAATTTTCTTTTCATGTTTGAATTTTCACATTACATGTATAAATTGATTTTATAACTACCTTGTTGCAGTCTAGACTTGATCTCCTTTTACAGGTTGGTACTGATAGAGATCAGGAGAAAGTCAAAGGTCGAGAGTGAGGAGCGACACTAAACATTAGGATACAAGGAGTGACCTCTTCTTTTCTCTCTCCCAAAGTAGTTATTTTATTTTTAGTTTGTGTGTGTGAGGGTAAGGTTTTTCTTTTAGATATGGTCATGCTCTATTATGACATGACCCAAGGTCAGAGGGTAAAAATCCCATAAGAGAATTGGTGACCATACTAGGGATATTTTCTTCTTGTTTGGGTCGATGTTAGAGTTTCGTCTATTTTCTTGATTTCTGTAATTTTCTTGTTTTCTAGGATTTCTTTCAAAGAATTTTCCATCTCAAAATCTTTTACCGAGTTTCTAAAAACTTCCCTTTGATTGGAAATTTCATTTTTCGAAGTTCTGTTGAGCCATACACGATTTGAATCTACTTGAATTATGTGTATACATGATTTTCCTTTATTTGAATATCGTATGTACATTATTTGTTCTGTATATAGTCATGTATATATGTAAGAATTTGGTCTTTGGGCTCGTTTCCCTTTTTTGGGATGGTTTAAGTTGGTTGTTTAGTGTAATCCAAGCCTTCCGGGTTTTCATTTTCCTTTGATTGTTGTGTTAAGCATCTGAAAACTTTGAAATGATCTTAAAATTTCTTTCTTTATTAGGATTGTCTTTTGGATATAAGGTTCTTTAGGTTGGTCAAATGTTCATTTGTGTGTGTCTGAGCTTAGTTTCAAGTTGATTGTTGTATTCCAGTGATTATACACTCTTTATGTTCTTCCTTTTTACCTTCTTCCCTTCGTTCATAAAAAGAAAAAGAAAAATTGCATCTTAGTTGCATTTCATATGTTTTTAATAAAAGAAAATACAAAAATAACTTGGTTGTTAGTCATTATTCTCTTGATCCCTTGCCTCTAAAATTTTAAGAAAATAAGTTTCACACTAGAGACAAAATATGCTTCATGGTTAATTTATTAACCTTAAAAATATTCAGATATAATTACTACAGATAGGGTTCAATCTTGTGAAGAGTGTGTGAAAAATATGCAAAATATAGCATATATAGTCACTCAGATCTAATTTCTCTCTCATATTTTTCTCTCAACACAACAAGAAGTTCTACAGTGCATCATTGGATCTCTAGCTAATCTACAAATCTCATATAATAATATCTATGTAGTTAACTAAAACCCAACCCTTATATATCTTCTTGCATCTACCTTAAGTCTGTTGGAGTGTGGCCATCATAGAAAACATGCCATCTCACCCTCACCCTCGACCATGGCCAGTTGGGTTGTTACAAAAATGGTTGCAATGATTATTGAATATATATGAGGATTTGGCCTACATGTGATCTCTTCATGTCATTGCGCATAGTGGAAAATGGGTTGGCATGTGTAGTAGATCCTTGGTGCAGGTGCTGAAAGTTGTCATTGGACAATGCATCCTCTTGGGAATGTATGTATTATGAAAAACATAAGGGTGAAAATAGTCCCTTAACACTTTTAGTTGTCTTGTACTAGAGCTAATGGCATTGTTTACGATGAGAAAGAGGAAATTTATGGAACCGTATTGATGAGTTTGGTAATGAATGCTTTGAAATGAACATCGACCTCATCAAAAAAATAATTTAGGTCCCACAACTTATTTCCAAAATCCTCGACATCACCCGGTGTGATCATATGTGAGGTAGGTTTGATATTCTCCCCCATTTGTACAATTGGGGATTCCTTTGCTGGTACATATGCAATTTTGTAGTAGTGTAGTTGTGCCTTGTCTATAACATCAAGCATGATTTCTAAAATATTTTGTTGTTTAGTGTGGGTAGATGCAAGTTCTTGAAGCTGGTTGGAAGTTGCTATCATGGCCTCATTTTGTTCTACTACTGGTAGGGAGAAAAGTTATTTTTCCTTATGCTCGATCCATGCCTTAGTTGCACATATTTTATCATCAATGGCACTGATTTCAAGGTAATTTTGGAGGTGCATATAGAGATCAAATATGTAGTCAACCACCCTCGAGAAAGTTTCTATGTGTACTTTCCCCTACTGTAGTGCCCTTTTTAAGACACCAATTTGTTGTTGTAACCCCCCTTCCTCTGATTAGGGAGTGCATTTTGATTTTTCCTAAGTCTAAAATTTTTGTTCCTGTAGGTACTAGACTCTCTCACTAACATTTTTTATTTTACATGGTGTAGGGAGGTCTGAAGTTTCTACAGTTGTCGCGGGGACTTTCCTATAATATTGTTCCACTGTGTTGACCAATGATTTGTGCACAATCACTTCTTATTCATGGACTTTTTTTATCTCCTCATGTGCATCTTTGATCTCCTTGTGGGAAACTTATTCATGGTCATGCTAATGTTGAGTGTCCCTGTGTGCAACAATTTCTTTCTGATGCTTTTGTTGCAGTTTTGTATAGGATGCGCTTAGTGTTGAACACTCAACAAACCCTCAAAATTTAGGAATATTGGGGTACCACTTCATATATTTTTCATTTTTTAAGACATTGATTTTGTCTGATCTTAGCTTGTTTGATATTTTTCATGAATAACCTATACTTGTTTTGTTGAATCCCAACCTGGTTTGAATGGTTATCCAAAGGAAAGAAAGTACATTTAGTTTCATTGTTGAGAAAAGAAGGTTTTAGACTTAGTCATTTCAAATATGAGTGAGAAAACCTTCCAAAACCCTGACTTTCCCAATCCACAACAAGAAATTATACAAATCGTCGATAGCATATCCGGCATCAATTGTCTTCATGTGCGAACTCGTAATAGGAAGGTAAACTCATTGATCGTCAATATTGTTCGATCATCTGCATTGATCACCGAAGACTACACAACATTTGAAACAAGCTGCAGGAATGTTGATGTATTGAGCCAAAAGAAGGTTATCATGGTCATCTGCCACCAATTTTGAATCGATATTGGACGTTGGTTTCCCAAACTAATATATTCTCTATCTCAGCTTTATGAATTTCCACGTCATCCTTGACACATCATCTACCATGTGGATATTTTTACACCCACCTCATCTACCATATCATGAAATAATCTATATTTGGCCACGTCAACAATTCCATGTCACCCTCCACGTCAACAAAGATGGTTCTCGCGATCATCAGTGTATGGGGAAATCCTGTGAGCAAGTAAAAAATGTAAACGAAATGAAAATTCATAGACGTCGATGAAGTCCTTTGGTCATCGCTGAGTCATACTGTAGCTTGAGAAAACTAAAAAACCAAGTCTCTTCGACTGATACACAGCAGGATGTACACTCCCATATTGGATAAACACTCGCATTTGACATGCAGGATGTACACTTACGCACCATGTCATTATAGGGGCACGTAGTAGACACGTCATCATCTTGATAAATGCGATTCGCAACAAAAATAAAGGGACAAGTTTCACATCAAGTTGCATTGATATCAGTGGATAGACAATAGCATGAAATAGTTAAAATCACTGGCAACCTCAAATCCCTGAACCCCAATTTTGACTGGAGAGTATGATTTACCCAGTGGTGGTAAATGTTGGATGGCACTGAAACAAAAAAAAAGGTATATGGGCTCAAATTCTCCTTTTTCAACATATTTTTCTCACCGAGCATTTGAGAAGCTGAGGATTTCTCTAAAACCAGAAGCTGCATTCATCCGAGTGTATTTTTGTTGAATTCCAGGTGTCGTTGCTGGAACTGGTAAGTATCTAAGATAAATTTCTTTTTCCTATTCAGATATGTTTTTTTACCTATATTTCTCACAATTGTAGATGAGTTGTGGATTTAATGATGTTGTTTTGTGCAAACAATATGTCGCCCCACATACCAGTGACTAGGCATTCTCCAGAAACGCCAAAATGGAAGAACATACATACCAACAAAGATTTGAGGTCAGTCGTTGTTGAAGAATTGGAGCTTGCATCAAAGATAGAACCAGTGATTTGGATTCCATAGAAGAAATTTTTCACCCAACTCTCGTTCTATAAGGACAACAATTCCAACACTGCGTAAAAGGTAGTTCCTCCCACCTAGAATTCCTTAAATAATAAGATATGTCATTCAAATTTTTCTGGAATTTACACCCCATAACGACCTATACATTAGAGTCCTAGACAACTAGGTTTTTCCAAACGTCAAACACTCCCTACTGCACATGTTTTCCTATAGGACCCTTATCCTACCTTGCATAGAGGATTTGTAATGGATAATATGTCACATAGAATCAGACATTAGTAAATGATCTGCAAGGGGACTGCATGGTTTTTTTTCTTCCAATGGAGGTAAAAAAATACTATAATCTCAAGGAACCCAAAGTCAAGCTAAACGCTGATTTTATGGTTGAATTTTATGAAAAACACAATATTAGCCTCTTGGTGGAAGGAGGAGACAAATTTTTTAAATAGAGCTACTAGATGGTTATCATGGAATATCATGGAATTTATCTGTAGGTTATATAGGGAGAAATATTTCTCTAATTTTTCTAAAGCCTTGATGCCCCTATCCTACACAGTAGCAGTGTTGGGAAGTATCTTGAATTGGGGAGCCATCATCTCCAAACAGTCAAGTACTAGGATAGAGTAGGCCCAAAACCCAAAGATAGGAGATATACCATATTTCCATATGGAATCTTATTTTCTAGTGTTATACCACAAATTTCCACACTAATTTTCATTTGTGAGATGGCCTAGTCCATTCCCTAGATTGCAAACTTAAATCCCACTCTCCTCAATCAATGTCATCTAAAAAACAACATTTTTGTTTCCATACGCAATTCACCCATGTATATATCGCTTACATACGCTATTTTCCAGTTTACAAACCATGTAAACCATCAAATTATTCAAAAAACTAAAAATCTTCCACATTTTCAAGCAGGGTTTTTGGTTGGGCTCATTCCGAAAATTCCCTTGGCCTGTACATAATGCAATAAAACCACCTCAACCCCTTCAGGGTGGTATACAAGCACCTATTTAGGTATGTGGAATGGGACACAAACTGGTGCAAGGTTATGCTAACGATTTGCAAGCTTCTTTATTTTCCCTTAGCCTATGACTATCATTCCCCTGATCTAGAAAAAAAAATTCCAACACTTCTTCCTCTCTCATATATGACCATAGGGTGTGTTCCTATCCTTTTTGGGTCATATGAGGAACATAAAAAATTTTGAGTTGATGCTTGAAGGGTATGTTGGAGGAACTTGGGGAGTTGGTGTTTGATAGGGATTGTGGAAATAATATTCATAAAAATCCTAAGTATGGAAGATCTGAGCAACATCATAAGAAGAAGGAATACAAGTTAGGAGTGAAGTGCACAATAAAGTAACACATAGGATCATAAGTGCGTAGTGGAGGCACATTCAGAAGTAAACTGCATAGTAAGAACATACTTAGCAGAATAATAAAGGAGAAGAATAAATCAAGAGAATAAAGTAGGCTAAAACGAAAGATAAAAAATCGGAAGGCTAAAATAATAAAGACACTCAAAAGTAGGAAGAACAACAATTAGAGCACAAAAGCAACATGTAGATAGATTTGCAGGAAAATCGAGCCTGATTAGTAAGTCAACATGAGTTTTTAGGAGTTGTAATAGGGTTTTGGAATGAGCAAAGGAGGGTTTTAAGCCTTAGAATTTATGTATAAATAAGTAATGAGTTGGGAATATAGGGGTTCTCTAGACATATTGTCAGGTTCTGTTCTAATCTATTGAGATTTCTTTTTTTGTAAGAAGAGTGATAGAATAGGATGAAAAGGAAAGAGTCTATGTGTGAATGTTAAGGAGATGTTGCAGAGAGAGAGAGGCTTGCATTGTAGAGAGGCTAGGCTATATGAAGGGAAAGATAGAATTATGTATCTTTGTAAGCATAGTGCGCAAGCCTGAGACAATTACACAAAGAATAATAAATAAGCCAACTATTATTTACATAGCCTAAATTTGGGTGAAATACGTTAAGTACCATTTTTACTTGTCTTTTATGTGATTGATCATAGATACTCTCTTGGTGTATGTATACTAGATTTTTCTTATATGTGATTTGTTATCATTGTGTAAATTTTTTGGTTGAAAAAGCAAATCACGAAGGTAACCACAAAACCACTTTAGAACTGAAACTATCCCTTTCAATTCAAAGAGGGATCTCTCTTGTCACTTGGTCTCTGAAAGATAAGTTTTCTCTTAAGGATCAATGACTATATCTTTGATTAGATGAAGATATGTATAAAGTTTGCAGGAAAGAAGGAAAATGAATATGTTGGGTAATGGAGTCAACTTTGAAGCAAATTGAACTATTAGTGACCGATGGTTAGACCTATCAAGGAGGAAGAAGCTACATAGGTGATAATCTTTCAGTTTTAAAATATTGTTGTTGTATAATGTAAGAAGGAGAAAAAAATTAACTATATTCAGAGCACCAGTTGGGATGAATTTTGATTGAGTTAAGAAGAGATAAAAATACTTAAATTTCTTGAATCTAAAGCATCAATATCAGATGAATTCCAAATCATTAGCTTTTCAATTTAAGTATATAAAGGTTGTAGATGAAATGAGAAAAGAAAACAAGAGATACATACATGAGAAAGAAAAACACACTTCATATCACCACCACAATAATCTTTGGTATGAATAGCACTGTACTTTTTCACTAATATTTCATTAAACTTCAAAAGGATTACAGAATGTTTAAGACAAATTTCCTCTACGCTTCTTCCAACCAATTGTACATTCAAAATGATTTAATATATGGGAAAAATCTATCCCTAAGCTAAGGAAGTTGAAATTCAACCACCCTTGATTTTTGGATCTAGTTACACAAAAATAGGAACAAACTTAAACTAATCGCTAAAAATAGAAGTTTGTTTTGACCATATTAATTACATAAGAGTATTTTCAAAAAGAAATATCCTTCATCCTTCTCTCTAAATCTAGGACTTATGTGAGTCATTTTGTATAGTTGGAGATGAATATGGGGCTGATTTGAATGTTGACTAGGCTCCCTAACATTTTTTCATAGCAATCTATTATAGCTTGTTGTGTAACTATAAGCTACAACAGTTGTGTAGTGGGTTTACACAATGAGTATTTTCCTTCAGTTATCTTCACACCGGTGGTAATGACAAAGTTTTTGGAGGCTATAATTGATCATTATATCATCCCAACAACATTACCCACCATTTCTTCATCAAATATATACTTACAACACTTGTGTAGCATGAGATTGCTATGCAGGTTATGTGCAACGTTCTTTTCCAGACAAAAAACTTAAAACATATTATCCCTTTACTGATAAAAAATACAAAATTGTTAAATCATTGATTCTATATTCCAGCCACCTCTACAAGTAGGTCTAACTTTCCCCTAGATTCATCATCAACTTCTACTTGTTTCATCCTTAAATTCATAATCCTATTTTCTTTTCTCAATGACAAATTATGTCTTTTCAGATTTTCCACTTGCCTATGCAAAATTGAATTTCTTATTAACTTTGACAGAGCATTAGAAATAATTTCATAGGAATTGGAGATGGCTGGTCAACACTCATGAAGGTGTTTATCAAAGTCTTTCTTTGTTTTCTTATTCTCTTCTCTGAGTCGAATGATCAAATATTGTTCTTCTCTTAATTATTTGTTCATCCTTTTGAAATTTCTCTCACCTTCTCCATATGAGTTATGGATCTTTATAGTTTCTATGGACCGGTTATGTGCATGTGTTTGTTCTGTAGGATTGTATTTTTAAATCAACTTTCTAGCTAAAGATCTTGTCAAAGGAGATGTAGGTTTGGGAAGCTCTATTGTTTTAGGACTCTTCTAAGCTACTCTCTCTTTACCTTTTCCATTAGAAATTTGTGGACTATTGTTGTGGATTATGTCTTTGACACTGATACCTCTTTTGGTTTTGAACTTCTAGAAACCATTTCAACAAATTTCTTCTTCATCTCCCTGTTTTCATAATGGAACTATGCTATGGAATGATAATCTTTCTTAAGTTGTTCTTGAAATTCTTCAATTATTTCATCCTTTTCACCTGATTGAAACTAATCTTTACTAATACCTTGAGATGTATGTTGAACAGATTGTGTATGTAGGGAAGGCAATATTTTGGTTGTTGATATTGTAATTTCACTACTAAGTTTTGGTGTTTCATGAGCCTCATATGCAAAGTGTAATTTTCTTCCTTTCTTCTTAGCTTGTTGTCTTGGTAAAGTACCTTGAACTTCTTTTCCTTTCTCACGTTCCTATTCTGTAGACCTTTTATCCCTAATATTAGACTCCTCGGGGAATAATGTATATGTTTTTTCATATGATATGGGAGTATATCCTTTGGCATCTAAAGCAATCTTTGTTTAACTTCTTAAGTTCTTCAAACACCAGTAATTTCACCAAAGAGAAATGGAACAAACTGGTTTTAACTTGGTCATATTTAGGCCGCACTATGTATGACATTTTACCTAGGATTTTGTATAGGTAAAAAGGTAAATTTAAAGGGTTTTTTCCCATGAAATGGATTAAAAGCCAAATATGGTACTGATATACCCTGTCAAATCTTCCCCCGCAGGTGAAATATCTTTGAAGTACTCTTAACAGATTTTCATAGTGTTCCAATATGCACTCTCTTGGAATGGTAGTACCAAAACTTTGTTTTTTATACTTAGGATTCAATAAATCAGTGTAGAATATGGAATCAAGGGGCATACCATTGAACCATTTCTCCCCTTGAGATGGAATTTCAGTTGCAACAACTATTATTTTCTCTAATACCTAGAAATTAATATCAACAACCTATGTCTGAATTACATTGAATTTGAGGGGAAAATCCTTTGTCAGTTGCACATTATACCCTGAATCTTCTCACAAAATATCATGCATCTGACTTGTTCAAAAGAAACCCTAATTGTTGGATCTAAGTTTACTAATTGCAAGTTCTATGGCTCGATTCTTAAAACACTCCCTCCCTTATTTGATTTCTTCTTCCCTTAAGTTTCCATCCTGCAGATATATGTTGAACACACTGTGACTATGGAGGAAAAATAAGTTTATGGTTAGGGTTAAGGTAGGGGACTTTACATAGTGAGAAATAAATCTAGGGTTTACAAGAAATGGGATCGAAGGGACTCGCCAAGAAAAATCCAGTCATTTAATCATCATATTAACTCAAAACATGATCTGGTAGAAAACATGACCTCCTTAGTATGAAAATTATGTAGTATAGGTGATGCGTAGCGAATGAAAAAAAAAATCATAGTGGATAAACTAGTGTTTGCGTAGTGCAATGAACAGTTCTTGCATAGCGCAATGAATAGAGATTGTGTAGCGCGTGCATTTTCTGAAATTTGTTATGGAAGAGGAGTGTATTTGATGAAAGAGATCCCTTTCATGGAAAAAATGGGAGGGAAAAAGAATTTCACATGTCAAGCAAACCAGATTTGAAAGCTTGATTAGACCGTTGAAACGATTTGACAATTTGGGTAGAGTCCATATTTGCACAATGAACTAACACAATGTTTGATCCTTTATAAGCCAAATTTAAAAACCACTTTGTAATATTAGTACGTACAACATGATGACTTATGATGGCTCCACATTTCTCATAGCATGTTATTATGATCCATGATGCCATTTGAAAACACTTCCCCTAGACCTTTGGTTTATGACTTGACTCTTTTATGAAATATCATATCAAAACTTATGACAACAACCTTAGACTCATGATTAACTATCACACACTTAATTAGTCAAAATAGGAATGCATTGGTATTTCCAAGACCAAGGCATGACTTTGAAAACTCTTAACACACCTATGACCATACCTTGAAAATAGGGATACTAACATGATCATTGTGCAATAGTTATGAATGTTACAGTAATTGGTTTATGTTGCAATTTGAAGTATAATGGTAATATAAAACTAAATTCACTAAGTAACTAAAGAGGAACCAACACATAATAACACGTGAAACACAAATAAGTAAGAATGAAACGGATGATCACCTCCTATTCTCTCACTACTACAGAAATTCAATTCCCGCATCCCCAATAGATGCATCAGGTGAGACTTCACTTGCATGCAGGTGATGCCAAAAGGGATGGTGTATGAGGTGTTTTGTTGGTAAAAATAACTTGAACAAAGGGTCTTACAATCGTGCATGTGCTAACACATGGTTCTGTTGCCAGGACCCGACATCTGTGATTGAGTGAATGGTTTGGAGGCCGAATAAGAAGGATATATCATAATGGATAAAAGAGAAGGAACAAGACTTTTCTCAAAAAAATAATAGAATCCCTCAGATGAGTGACGAGCAATGGATGCAAGGGTATTTGTACACAAAGCTACATGATATTTTTTTTGGAGAATGTTTTATTATTTTAACCAAGAGGTTATAAACATTAGTGCAGAATAGTGGAAGGTATTGAACCACAACACCAAGAAACTAGACTCCAGAGTTGGTAAGACAACTGAATTTTATAAGTAATAAAACTTCTTGCGTAGTGGATTTTTGGTTGGATAGTATATTAAGAGGATATATTATAGAATTTGTAGTAGATTGTACCCAGTCATGCAATGTTGTAGAAAGGGAATTCTTTAAAGGACCATGTGGAAGGTTCATGAAATCATTGGGTACGTGAAAAAATATGTTGTTGTGTGAAAAGTGTGTGATGACAATGAAGTGTGAATGCTAAGGGTATTTATACACATAGGGGAACTAGGGTATGACACGAGGATAGTTTGAGTACAACAAAGAATGAAGGAAGCAATGAAGAAGAAAGGGAGGGAATGGGGATGCAGAGAACCGAATAAGTTATATTAGAGGAAGACGATGAGTTTGAGTTACTACGTAGTGGAAAGAGGTACAAGAGGATAAATACTGGGGCTAATAAAGGAGAATCACATAATGAACTAGAGTGGAGAGGAGCTTGTGATATAGTCCAAATCGTAGAGATAACACACATACAAGGAGAGGAGGAGGGGTTCCATTCCACTCCTATAATTGAAGAGTCATTAATTCCTATTGATACTATATCTTGTGTCAAATCAATGAACCCATGTGCGTCACCACAGTATGACATTACCATTGAATAATTATTGAAATAACTTGTAGTTAGTGGAGGAAATCATAGTAGCAATTAGAGAAGTGGAGGGAGTGCAGAGAGTCAGATTCAAACAACATCACCAAGAGGAGGTAATGCACAAAGAAACATGCAAGGGTAGACAACACCCACAAGCTTTCTAAGTTCCAGGGAGTTGGGTCGAAGGACCTAGAACAAGATCTATTTGTCTGCAAGACAATTTGGGCTACAAAGAATGTCTAGGATGAGGTCTTGAAGATTGTACAGTTGGAAAAAATATTTAGGGAATATGCATTAGTCTGGTACATGCATTTACATCACACCACACCTACAGGACAAGCCAAGACTTTGGCAGAGATAAGACAAGCATTTTTGAAGGATTTTAAGAAGCCAAAGTCTAATTCGTAGTACATTACAGAGCTTAAGGAAATTAAATAGGTGCATACTAAATTAGTCTGGGATTATGAGAAACATTTTAAGGATATGACGGGTAGACTAACATTCCATATCCTTGATCAACAACATCAAGAATGGTTTATTGCAAGACTTCTACCACACATTCTTAGGTTGTTGATCCAAAAAAAGTTTGCATCACAACCTGAAGCTTTGGAGATTGCAATGAATTTTGAAGAATACCTTGTAGAAGACATTGGAGGGATGATACAAGTCCAAAAACAGTTAGATTCCATAAAAATTCAATTGGAATAACTCACAAAAGGGAAGGAGAAACGATAACAAGTCTGGTGTACCAAGTGTAGGTGTTGGCGCAAAATTGTTCAGACCAGGGTCCTTGTTAGGTTACCAAAAAAAGGTACTGAATTATTCTAGAGCATTGGAATTTTCATCTTCCTGGGAGGGAATAAGTCTCACCTGAAGTGAAACTGAGACATGAAAGAGAAGGAAGCATAAGTACAATACCTAGATATACCTCTAAGGTATCGAGACTCACTGTAATCCTGTGCATAATAGACTAATCCTGTAACAATCCTAAGGAATTCCTAACTGGGAAATAAAGAAATGGAGTTTCATTTCCATTCATAAAGACACATTTAGGTACATCATACATAAAGATAATAAAGAAAAACAACTCATTCATGCATTAAGAATGAATACTCAAGATGTAGATTCAAAATTTAGGCCTTTGTTTATATTGATAATACCAAAATATGATACATTGTTTGTCTCTTTCTCACCCATATCTCCATATTCAACAATACTATAGTATTGGCCCATTACATCAATGACTCTCGTCACACTATCAAGAGTTAGAACATGAATAATAAAGTCTCATAACTAACATGTTAGGAAATAATGACATTACAACCTTGTCATTAATTTTTCACTATTAGCCTATCATTCATTTACTCATTATCATTACTAGCATTAGTATTCTCAGTAGCATTATCCTATTACAATTGCATCCATCTTCTATATATAATCCAATCTTGTTGGTTAAGAACTCAAGAGTTCTTTCTTTTCTTTATCTTGTCGATGATGTTGCGTTGTCCCTTTAACCATTTTATGTTTCTTCCTTTCTTGTGTTGTCCAACTTGTCAATAACTTGCGCAACTTCTATTGTGCACAACTTCTAATCAACAAAACGAAGGGCCCAATAGGCTCTGACCACAATCCTTGAATCACCCCAAGTCAATTCTTCATATTTTTCATAGTCTCAAGTTTTGCTTGTTGTTCTTTCTTTCCTTTGGGCTATGATTTGCTTTCAGTTCTAGATTCGATTGTTTCTGGTTTCTGTTTCTCAAATGAAGGGCCCAACTTAAGTATGAGTTCAAGGGATCTCTTCCTGACCTTTTAGAAGTTATTCACCTTATCCTACCACTTCCTGGAAATTAGTGAAGCTTCAACAAAAAATTGTTGAGTGGCGTTTGTGATGCATTCCTTTGGTTTCGACGCAACTAAGCAGTTCCACTCAGAGTCATCAATGCATCGAAGACCTGCGGTTAAAAATTAATCTACCAACAAATCCCAAGATACCTCCCCCTTCAACATCACCCACAAGTACATGAAGTCTCACCCGGGGTAGCTATGGGGACTATAGGAACTAGTCTTTTGCATTCATGGGGGAAAATGAGGCATTCATCCTTACTATTTACTTAACAAACATTCATATTCTCTCTGTGTAAAACCATAACAATACCACAACATATGACATAATAATCATACTTAAACATTCAACATATGTGTGGAACCATTAGATACATCTTCATACGAATCATTAATCATCCATTCTATGTGCACAATGAATAGATATAAAAACACATCATAACAACATACACTTCAAAACACAAGGATTTAATGTCGTTCACCCCAAAATGGGATACATACACAATGACTAGCTTCTTATATTATTCATTCATAGTCCTCCTTATAATGGATGTGCATTATTCTTATATAATGATCTTTAGTAAAAACCCAAACCTTCCCAAGTCATTTTATGTTGTAGTTCACACAAACCTCTTGAATGATATTCAACTTAGCTCATACTCATTGCTCAACAACCAACTCAACTCACTCATAATTCACCTCTAAATCTCTCATCATCGCTCATGACTCCTTTCTATCGAAAAACCCATTACATATTTATACATATATATTAGGTCTTGGCCCATTTCAATGTGGACAAAATGTCCCAAAACGCCTAGCTAACTTCTTCCTATTGCAATTTGACTCCTGAACATACACTAATTTCATTTCACATGTATTGCTCCTTTGTTGATTTCTCATGTGATTCTCTTCTGTGTGATTCCCAAATATTACGCAAAATGTTTTACTCCAATAGGCCCCCAACACTAACCTATGTCTCATCCTGAGCCACTTCAGGCCTACTTCCCTATCGTCAAGAAATTCTTAAATGTTTCTTTAGCGTTCTCGACCTTTTCTTTTACTTGTGTTTCTTAATGCAAAATTTCCTCTACTAGCTCTATTGTAATTTGTGTCTTCAACTTTTTTTCATTCTCATGTGCTACTTGCCTTGCGATTCCTTTTTTAAGAACCAAAGACTTGAATACAAAAACACCACCAATATTCATAGAACAATATATAAGAACCACACTTTTATTATAAGAAAACCCTTGAGGTATGGAAACACCATACAATGGATCCTATTATGGAAGGGATCCTCTCATGTTCACTTTCCTCTTCGAGGGGGATTCCTTCTATTGAGCTACTACTATAAATACAAAACTTCTCTTCATATCCCATTACATTTCTTGAACCCATTTATATAGTGCTACCATCACCTAAGAACATTCTAGAGGAGGAATATTCTAGAAGAAGAACCTTCTAAGAAGTCTTCTTACATTTATTATATCTAACTACCATAGTGGGCCTTATTTAATAATATAGTGGATCTAGTCCACCTTATATTGAGTGGCCTTCATTGTTATCACTATGCCCCCCGCACTACCTCTCTAGATACATAACATTCCATCCCACTTATGAAAGCATTTCCATCAATGTTTTTTATGAGGGTGTACAACCATATACGAGGGTCCCATGAATAAGTGTGGACCATAGTGTTGAAGTAGATTAGAGAACAAGGGTCCCATGTAGAAATGAAAGCCACCATGTTGAAGTAGTCCAACCACCACTATAAACCAGGGTCACATGTTCGAGTTCTCATGTGAACTCCATGCAGAAGGTATCGAAACCCAATAACCAAATAAAAATGATGCTCCAAATATTGACACCTTTCATGTGGATCTAAATAGGAAAATCCATCCACATAGTGGGGAAAAGTCATAGCTGAATATGGAAGGAATAATACCTCTGTAGAATATGCAATATGGACACTAGTAATCATAACTAGATCTTGATTTTTCACATTGATGTTCTCTACAAAAGGTGGAGTAGAGTCATCAAATAAAATATGAAAGTGGTTATCATCCGAAAAATGAGAACTATCAATATACCAAGAATCACAATCGGCCTCAAAATCATACCAAGCATATAATTCTTGATTATATTCATCCCTGATGTCTTACATAATATATTACTCTTGTAGGAGATCCAATGACTATTGAATATTTTGATATTTGTCTGTGTGGTCATGTAGACTAGCTTTGATGTCTTCCAAGTGGTCATGCATATCGACATTGAGGGATTCAACCTTTCATAGAATTTCCATGAGTTGAGAGTGAATATCCACTCGAAACACCACATATAATGTACAAAAAGAAAAATATTAAAATAATATATCCAATGTAATTTATCTGGTAGCAATCTAAATACCTTGTGCAAAGTTATGAACTTTGCAATCATGCTACCATCACAAAAAAAACCCCAAAATCATTAATCTTAAATAACTGACATCTTCACTTCTGGAGCTTCGATTTGGGTGTTTTTTTTTTTTGAAATAAACTAATTTTTAAAGAGGAACTCCAATCTATAATTTGTTTTAGAAAATTCAGCCTCCAGGTGATACACAAATAACAAAAATATATTGTGTCGTCGTCCACGAAAAAAACCCTGAAAATCTGCAGATTTTAAAATGTCGATATCTTGACTTCTTGGATTTCATTTCAGACAATTTTTTTTTTTAAATTGGGATTTTTCTGAGAGGAAATAATATAAACTACCCATTTTTGCACATTTTTCATAGAAATGTACATAAATTGTTCGTAATGTCATGTCAATCTTTTTCTTCTCTGAAAAATATGCAAAAATAAATTAGAAACAATTACCCGCACTTCTTCCCAAGGAAAGTGATATCATACCAATTGTTAAGAACCAAAGACTTGAATACAAAAAAACCACCAATATTCAGAGAAACATATATAAGAACCACACTTTTATTATAAGAAAACACTTGAGGACGATAAACACCATACAATGGATCCTCTCATGTTCACTTTCCTCTTAGAGGGGGCTTCCTCATATTGAGATATCAATCCAAATAAAAAACTTATCTTCATATCCCATTACATCTCTTGAACCCCTTTATATAGTGATACTATCACCTAAGAACATTCTAGAGGAGGAATATTCTAGAAGAATAATCTTCTAAGATGTCCTCTTACATTTATTATATATAACTACCCATTTATTATATATAACTACCATAGTGCACCTTATTTAATAATATAGTGGATCTAGTCCACCTTACATTGAGTGGCCTCCACTATTACCACTATGGGCCCTTCAACCCCCCCATTACCTCTCTACAAACATAACATTCCATCCCTCTTATGAAAGTGTTGTCCTCAATGCTTTTTATGAGGGTGTACAACCATATACCAGGTTCCCATGGATAAGTATGGACCATAGTGATGAAGTATACTAGAGAATTGGGGTATCATGTAGAAATGAAAGCCACCATGTTGAAGTACTCCAACTGCCATTGTAATCCAAGGTCCCATGTCCGATTTCTCATGTGAACTCAATGAAAAAGTTATCGAAACTGAATAATCAACTGAAAATGATGCTCCAAATACTGACACCTATCACGTGGATCTAAATTAGAAAATCCATCCACATAGTGGGAAAGGATCATATATGAATATGGAAGGAATACTACCACTGTAGAATATGCACGATGGAAACTAGTAATCATAATTAGCTCCTGATTTGTTACATTGATTTTCCCTACAAAATATGGAGTAGAGTCATCAAATAAAATATGAAAGTGGTTGTCATCCGAAAAATGAGAACTATCCATATACCAAACATCAAAATCAGCCTCAAAATAATACCAATCATACACTTCTTGATTATATCCATCCCTGATTTCTTCCATAAGATATCCCTCTTGTATGAGATTCAATGACCATTGAATATTGTGATAACTATCTGTGTGGTCGTGTAGACTAGCCTCGATGGATTACAGCTGGTCATGCATATTGTCTTTGAGGGATTCAACCTTTCATAGAATTTCCATGAGTTGAGAGTGCATATCATTGAAAACACCACATATAATGTACAAAAAGAGAAATATTAAAATAATATATTTAATGGAATTTATCTAGTAGAAATCTAAACACCTTGTGCAAAGTTATGAACTTTGCAGTCGTGTTGTCATCACAAAAAACCCCCCAAAATCGTTGATTTTAAATAAAAAATATCTTCACTTTCGAAACTCTGATTTGGGTGTTTTTTTTTTAAATCAACTATTTTTGAAAGAGGAACTCAGATATGTAATTTGTTTTATCAAATTCATCATCCGGGTGCTACAGAAATAAAAAAACAATCGTGCCACTATTTGAAAAAAAAAACCATGAAAAATTGCAGATTTTAAAATGTCGATATATTGACTTCCTGTACTCTGTTTCAGACGATTTTTTTTTTAATTGGGATTTTTTCTGAGAGGAACTCATATATACAACCCGTTTTTTCATATTTTGAACAAAAATGTACATAAATTGTTCGTAATGTTGCGTCCCTCTTTTTTTTCTCCAAAACAATATGAAAAAAAAATAAAAAAAAATTGCCCACACTTCTTTCCAAGGAAAGTGCTTTGATACCAATTATGAAGAACCAAAGACTTGAATACAAAAACACCACCAATATTCATAGAAAAATATATAAGAACCACACTTTTATTATAAGAAATTACTTGAGGTAGGGAAACACCATGCAATGGATCCTAATATGGAAAGAATCCTCTCTTGTTTACTTTCCTCTTCAAGGTGGATTCCTCCCATTGATCTACCGGCTCCAAATAAAAAAATTCTCTTCATATCCCATTACATTTATTGAACCCATTTATATAGTGCTACCATCACCTATGAAAAATCTAGAGGAGGAATATTCTAGAAGAATAACCTTCTAAGAAGTCCTCTTACATTTATTATATCTAAATACCATAGTGGGCCTTATTTAATAATATAGTGGATCTATTCCACCTTACATTGAGTGTCCTCCATTGTATCACTATGGCCCCCCTGGACCTCCCACTACCTCTCTAGATACATAACATAGTGTTAGGATCATCTCTCCTTGACTTGTGCATTTGATATATTGTAAAATGAGGTTTCCCCTTCGAAGTGGATAATATTCAATGACTTTTATAATTTTAAGGTGTTGGATCATAACACTTCCAACCAATCTTATTAAAAAAGTTGGATCTATTACATTGAGTCCTATATCTTCTTTCTTGACATTTTTCCCTGTTGCAATTGGATTTGGTGGTGGTTTAAAATTCATCATCCTGAACCTCTTCAACATATTAATGGAATACCTTGTTTGAAACATAAAAATCCTCGAATATGATGAATGGATTCAATAATAAGGAAATATCTCATTATCCCTAAATAGTCATTTCAAATTCTTGTTTCATGGTTGATTTAAATATGTCCTCTAATATATTTCATCTGCATATTACATCATCAACATATAAACGAACAATCAATATTTGACCTTACACCTTCACCTTTCTATACAATGTGGTCCCAATGATGATTCTATTGAATCCATTACTTATAAAATATGAATCAATCTTGTTATACCAAGATCTAGGAGCTTGCTTAATACCATAGAGATATTTATTCAATATGTACACTTTATCCTCATGTCCTTTTATCAAATATCCTGGTGCTTTCTCCACATATACTTCTTCTTCTAAAATTTCATTTAATAATGATGAATTTACATCTATTTAATAAACTTTACACATGATTTGAGTTGTTGTGGATAATATAACTCTAATTGTATCTAACCTTGCAACTATTGCAAAGGTATTACCATAAAAGACTTCAAAATGTTTTGCAAAACCTTTTGCTACAAATATGGCCTTATACTTTTCAACTTATCATTTCTCATTAAACTTGGTTTTGTAAAACTATTTTACACCAATGAAATATTTACCTTATAGTAATTCTAAAGGATCCCATTTATCATTATTATCTATGGAATGCATTTCTTCGACCATTGCTTTGACCCAATTTTATTCTTTAATATATTCTTCAAATTATGTGGGATGAAAAGAAAACAATTCAAAATTTGAATTCACATATAGATATTCATTTATTTCTCTTAAACTTCTAGTCTTCCTAGACCTTAGGGAAGAAATTGTAGGATCAGATTCATTAGTTGATTGAGAATTAGGAATAGAATGGGTTGTTGGGATAGATGGATCACCTTGAATATAATTTATTGATGTTATTGTTCGAGTATCTTTGACTAATGATTGGTTTTGCAAACCTTTCTATCCTGCTTGTGAAATATGTTGGTGTGCTTCATGTTCTACTTGAGGTGTTAATCATCCAATAGTTATATTTTTTCTATCCTTCCATCCCATGCTTCATCTTCTTTGAATTCAACACCCCCACTGATTATGATTTTCTTTGTATCTTGATTAAACAATTTATATTCCTTCAATTGCTCACTATACCAAAGAAATATCCATTTTTTACTTTTTCCATCTACCTTTCTTCTTGACTCTTTAGGAACATGAGCATATGCCACACAACCAAAATACTCTAAAGTGTGATACACTACAACTCAAACCTATCCATGCTTCTTGTGGAATTTTTTTTTTCACACTTTTAGTAGGAGATTTGTTCAAAACATAAAAAGAACAAATTATTTCTTCTCCCAAAAAATCATTTGACAAATGCTTTTCTTTCAACATGCTTCTAGCCATATTCATAATGGTTCTATTTTTCCTTTTATCTACACCATCTTGGCAAGGTGTATACATCGTTGTAAACTATTTTTTGATCCCATGAAGCTTGCATAAATAATGAAAACCATTTGAATCATAATCACCTCCTCTTTCTGATATTAACATTTTAATCAAATTGTATCTTTGCTTCACCATCATTTCCTTGAACTCTCTGAACTTGTCAAAAGTTTTGTATTTCTTTGAAAGAATGTACACCCAAGTATTTTTATATAATCATTTATGAAGGTTATGAAGTAGTAAATTCCTCCACGTGAGTGGGTCTTCATTGGGACACATAGATCTGGATGAATTAGATCTAATGGTGCCTTTTCTCTATAAGAAACCCATTTAGGAAAATTGTCCCTATGATGATTTTCCAGAATGCAACTCTCACATGAACTAGATAGTTTTTGAATGGGACAAAAACCTTCAACCATATTTTTCCGTTATAACATTTTTATACCACCAAAATGTATACTACCAGATACGAAATGCCACAACCAAAAATATGTTGGATTACGAGGAGGGGGGGGGTGAATCAGTAATGAGAAATTATACCACTTTTAACCACAGTATGTATTATTTATATTTACCAATAGTATTCATTAGTTTATCATCAATGTATCGTCTATGAATGCATATAATCATATATATCCTAAGCATGCAAACATAAGTAGCATCACATGAACATCACATCAAGAACACAATACACCAATATTTACATGGAAACCCAAATGGGAGAAAACCACATAATTCTTTCTTATATATATATATATATATATATATATATATATATATCAAGAATTCATTCATAGGAATCACCAAATTCCAAATTTTCCAGCTGTAACTAGAAGGAGGCTCCAACCCCCTATTCTTAGGCTCCAACCTAAAGGAAACTACAACTCCTCGAATTCATTGGATCCAACTAGAAGGAAGCTACAACCCCCTGAGTTCTTCGGATCCAAGTGGAAGGTGGATACAACCACCTATTTATCAAAGTTCAACCTGAAGGAAGCTCCAACTCCCTGATTCTCTAGCTCCAACCAGAAGGAGGTTACGACCCTCTTTCCTTACCCTGTGTTGCTACCCTAAAATATAAGTGTAGACCAATTGTCACAGACTCTACGACTATCACTTCCACCAAATTTATCACTATCATTGCCACTGTTATTATCAATGCCACGGTCACTGCCACTATCATTGCCAGTGTCATTGTCATTGTCACATCAATGTGTCCAACCTGTCACTGTCTCATCCACGAAAATAGATCCACTCTCATCTGCATGAAACTCGTGCCAATATAACCAAGAGAATATATCAAACCATATGTTCAACATAACGAACACATTCCTCTACCATCATACCACATACCATCCCATATACCATCATTCCACATACCATCATACCACATACCATCATACCACATACCATCACAATATATGTGTCTCAACCATGTACCAACCTGTACCATGCATCAATCTATACTTATACCATCAACAAGTGCATCAACCATTCACCAAACCTGTATCACCACCTATACCAACCATGTACATCAACCATCTACATGGACATCAATCTATGACAACCATTTTCCAGCCATGCACATCAAGCATGTACATCAACACATGTACCATACCATATACCATACCATGTACCACAAACCATATACCAAGAGATGTATCTCAACCAGCTACCATATCAAGACTCAATATTGTACCATATAATCATCCATGAACTATATACCAATAGACTAAGAAATGCATCTCAACAAGTAGATCTCAACTATGATGTACAATGTGCCTCAAGTCATATACCAAAGTCCTCAAACACATGCCTTAAGAATGCACCTCAATGTCACCAAGATACAATATATCAAGCCTCGAGTATGTACCATAACATGTAACTAAACCAAAAAACAAACCAACTAGTAATTCCTCTAATCAATGTACCATCACATTACCAAGATGCACCAAATCACATGCTATCGCCACCATGAATATACCATAACATATACTATCATCACCATAAATTTACCATAGCACCAAGACCATAAGACTTAAGCCTTACCTCTCATCTTGTAGCTAATCTATTACTCTATAATATGACCTGTAGCTTCTTCCACACTCAATCAACAACCTGGTACTTACATTTTCCCAAATCTACAAGTGCCTCGCTAGACAACCATTTTACAACAAGCGAGGGCCTCACTAGACAAGTAAATTTCAACAAGTCAGGGCCTCACTAGACAAGTATAGTGAAACCCACAAGGATGACCTATATTAGGGTTTCCTCAATTTCTCTTTCTCTCCTATGAAATTCTGATAATATCACACTTATCTCACTTCGCTACCTCATAATTATCCATCGCAAACTAGCCAAAAGATCACAATACTAAACCATAACATTCACAAGATAGATATTCAATGTAAGTGTATGAGTGTGCTTGTGAATGACTCCTTGAGGGGTATTTATACTTTTTCTAGGTAACCTATTCCGTTAAAATTAGTGATTCTAAATATTTCTTATTGCAACCACTTTACCCTTTCATTCATTGACTTTTAACGAACTAGGGCTTTGTTGAGGAAAATATATGAAATGATCTTACTCAAGAATTTTCAGACTTTACTTGGCTAATTAAAAGTACACAGGAATATCACCCTATGTTTATATCCAACAAAATATCATCCTAACTCACAAGTATTAATTACAAGTGCTTAGGCTAGTATTTTATCAACAAAAGCTTGTTGGAAATTCACTTTTTAAATAATTTTCTGAATATAATAGTTTCTGAAATAAGTGTAAGAACAAAAGTAAAGACACCAAGATGACAATCAAGATAGATGAGTGTTGGTGTATAAATATGTTCAATGTATATCTTACACTCATTTATATGTCAATCTCGGATTCATAATCAAAAGAGTTGTTACACTATATATGCTGAAAACATGTAACCTATCTATGTCTGTTGTACATAGAAAATAATTAATAACATAAAACTATGTATCTAAGACTTCTGAATACTTCAAACAACTCTAAACTTAGAAGAGGAAACTGATAATGAAACTTCTCAAACAACCAATCAATCAAAGAGACTCCTTCTCAGGGAACAAGTCTATTCATTCCAGGCTCATGAATTAGGGAGATGAACTTAAGAAGCTTGTCTCCAGTAGCAATCAAAATAGTAACTCACAATGAACTCTAATCACTCTTGAAATCAAAATCAATTCCATCTTTGTTTAACCTAAGAAAATCAATACAAGGAACAGTCAACATAACTAAGAGACTTCATTCTAGAGCATGAAAATGAGATATAAAGTCCTCTGGTTCCTTGATGTACTAAAACTATTGCAATCATAAACTCAAGTTATCAATCCCACACTTCAAATAATTAAACAACAATCTACAATATTTGAGAAGGAAACATTTATTTGATCTAATACCTGATTTGTTCACACTGAATGAGAAACAAATAACTCAATGTTGAACTCTTGAAATAGATTAAAAATCATTAACAACACACTTACTGTAAAGAACTCACACAATCACACAAAATGTATATAGGGAGGTTTACCTTCGTTGGGGCGGTGGGCCCTTACCGAACCAACAAGGAACCTCTTAAGGAAATAACAGAATAGAACGTTTTACTCGTACTCAGAAATTGGCATAAAATATCTTTTACATTAATTCAACTGGTAAGTTGGATCAACAGTTCTTCACCTCATACATAGAAACGATATGTATTATCTGGTTTTGACAAAATATGTAATTGCATTCATTATCATCCACACATTATCACCTATACAACGTTCCTTATATACAAGGTAGATGATACTATCAATATCTACAGATAAGCATTAAACAGTTTTCATAAATATTACAATTGGTGTTTACATAGAATCTAGGGATCGACTCTATCCTCATGACACGAAGTGCATGAGTGATAGAGTCCCTCGTAATCTAGAAAATCGACTTAGAGGATTTGGTTCAACTGCCTTCTCGAAATCTCCATTATCTTGCTAGCGCAACTGATGCATTCTGGAAACAGAGGTTTTGGTACCGGAATACACACAGTTGTGAATCTAAGTACCGGAATGGATGTGGAGCAGAAAATACCAGAATAGCACATGACTTGGTACCAGAATAGATATGGACCAAGTAGTACCAGATCAAGATTGCCTCGGGTACCGAAATAGACTCGTGATCCGGATTATTTTCGGCACGAAATGAGAGCGGAGATATAATAAAGAAATGCACAGAGATATTGTAGATATTCAATAATATCACATAAATGTATCAGAGATGTAACCATAAACACAGATATACAGTAATACACGATTTCTATTAATCAAAGAAATGTACAGAGACTGTAAAAATACAGAGTGAAAGACTCGCTAGAATGGT
>JZKD02S0332739.1:636105-675948 GCA_000966675.3 Picea glauca
CTACTCGCATTCTCAAGAAGATGATTACAATGAGGCTCTGAAGGCCCTTTTATAATAAACAGGAATGCCAAAAGTCCTAGACATCCAAAAACCTAACCCTAGGAGATGAAGCACCAAAAAAAGTCACGTGGGCCCCATTTGGGTAAGTGAGTACATCAACTTCCCGGGGTCGTAACATTTGCATACGATCTCCGTTTTAGGTGTGTGATAGCTCGTTGGAAAGGTATTGTCAAGGATATTAATTTTGGGGGATAAATCATGCCTTTGGATATAATTGATAACCTTGATCTCGAAAAACCTTCATTTGGACCCTCAAAATGGCCCCGGAAGTTAAAACCTGCTAAAAATAGTAAATTGCCAAAATGGCCCAGAAACTGTTTTGAGTCATTTGGAAAAGGTGGGTGGCCACCGATATCCACCTAGATCAACTCGGTACCAGATTGCATGATAGCTTGTAGTACCAGAATATGTTTCTCATGAATCAAACCGTTAGGATTATACAAGATAAAAAAATTTAATCGAATTAATTCAAGAAAGTTAAACAAAACATGCTTTAAATAATCAATTACATCTTGTGGATATGAACAAATTCATTAGGTATATGTTTGGGAGGAAATAGTCAAGTATAGGATTATAACATAGGCAAAAAGGATCATATGCAAGGTAAGATAGGAAATTATACATGTCAAAAGGGGGACTCAACATTTCCCCCATGCTGAAGGTGTTGCATGTCCTCTTGAAACATCATCAAAAACTGATACCCAATTTTGTTTTGCAAAATTGAATCCTTTTCTTTGATTTATGTGGTTGCAATATGTTGAAACCAAAAACTTCACTCTTTAACTCCTTAATTAACCTAGTGTATTGGATCAATCATAAGACCTTGTTGAGTTTAGCAGAGACCTTTGCATGCTTTTCTTTCAATTGTTCATTCTCTGCCTTGATATGTCTGTCCAATACCTTGTATTCTTCAATTTCTTTCTTCAACATCTCAATCTTTGCTATCAATTTTTGTTTGTTCAGGGACTTGTCCAGGCTATATGTGATTTCTTCCTTGGTTACCTCCTCTCGGGATTATTTTTATTTTCTCAAACCCCTCAAAGTCTCTGTAACCAATCCTTTTGTTTCACTTACTGTAGCTCCACAACCATTTCCTTTTTATGGAGAACTCGGAATATCCATGGGTTCCTTTTGGAGAGAAGGTATATTTGGAACTATCACTTGTTTGGCCATGCTTATGGTGGTCCTTCATATGGGAACCTTGGGTTTGACAACAGGGGTAGGAGTCTCCTCAAACAACTTCCTCTTCTTTATTTTTCTAATAGTTGTAGGCCTAGACTCTTGTTTCTCCTGTGTCATTTTGACTTTTATCCTGAGGCCCCGAGTTGTGGATTTTGGAGTCTTCTTCTGTTGGTGAGAACTTACTTCTATCCTGGAAGATTGAGGTGTAGGTTCTGGAACTTGTTCCCTTCGTGCCTTCTCCTTTTCGAGATTTTTTTTTTCTCCACTTGTCACCTTAGCTGTTTCTTTCAATTCACTAGCCAGTTTTTGGGAAGACAGAGTAACTACCTCAGGGATATTTTCCAATTCCTTAAAATATTCTAGAGGTGATTTTACAGTTGCCTCATGTGAAATCTCCTATTGATATTTCATTTTATTCTTTTGTTTCTTACTCGGTGATAATTGATATTTAGGGCATGGGAGTGAGCTAGATACTTTAGACTGCACATGAATTTTCTTTTTCTATATGTTGAGGTTAGGGGTCTTCTCTACTTGTCTAGCTCGTTCTAATGACAACTCCATGATTGATTCAGGAACGTTGTCTGATCACCCCCCTAGCTCAGAGTCTTCATTTTCTCTCTTATCCATTCGAATCGAGGTTGGACTTATTTTATGGGATTGGGTGACTTTCCTCTTCCTCGATGTAGTAGGTTCCCCTACAAAAGAATTTTCTATCACTAATTTCTCAATGGGCTAGAATGAGCTGGGTGTAACAGTGTCTTCTTTCCCTCTTGATGTCTTCCTTCTGTCTTTCTTTTCCTTTTTTCTTGAACCCTCACTATGTATCCCTGCATCATGTGTTTCAATAGATTTGGACATTCTCTCTTAAGAAAAATTCTGTTGGAGTAGTTGCTTCCAACTACTACCTTGTGCCCTTAAAGCATGGACAACCAAAAGTTTTATCAAGCCATGGTGATGAAGGCTAGTTTTAGGTTTCTTGGAAACTGAACTCACTCCTCTCACCATCTTCTTTAAACTCATCCATAGGAAGTGAGGAAAATCAATCTGTGGTCCTCCCTCAAAATGTGATAAAAGCTTCAAATGATAAATGACGGTTACTGTATAACTTCCTTCACAGGTGAGGAATTTCTATAAACTTATGAGCATCATCCAATATTCCTCTTTGATGTAGTTTCGAGGGCTGTCTTTAGTCCAATCAAGGTCCTGATGTTCTGGCTTGAGAAATTTCTGACACAGCTTCCTATTGACGATCACCCTCTTGAAGTATTGTTCTCCAAACATAGGGAGACCCGTAGCTTCTACTATATTTGCCTCTGTAATTGTCAACTTCATGTCTCAAAACTGCACACTTTCTCCATCATATGTCTGTGCAAAGGTGTTGGCAACAATAATATAATCTTTATTTTTACAAGATGCCTACATAGGGTCTTTAAATTCTCGTTACTCGTCACAACCTTTCTCATTAAATGACACTTGTCACTGGTATTTTTCTACATACCTTCTTTTCAATTTTTGTTTTCATGACTGTAAGCATGAAAACTCACAGCTGGAATTCATACTTGATTTCATTCTTTTTTATTAAAGGGTTAATGTTCATATGGTCTATTGTGGAATTGTCATATTTTTCTATGAACATGGTTGTTTTCCTGGTTATAATACCTTGGTCTTAAACACGCCTTGGTTAAATGAGTATAAAACATCCACTCATTTAGCATTCGACTAATGTCAATGGGGTTTTGATTTAATTTTTTTTGAATGGTTCAACTACTTATTTGATACATTAAATCCTGGTGGTCAAGTTGTGGATATGCATACTATTGTTTTCAACTTTTCTAATCATTGTACGTACCATTATGCCAAGGTGTCATTCCAAGTACAGTGTGGTATTATAGCTTTGCATGGCCTCTATCTACATGACCTCTCTCACACACATGGTAATTAACACTCCTTCCTACCATTTCGAGATGTCTTTGCATTGCATTGAGGAAACTCAGGGCGATGGCTCTGTGTTTTTTCTATCAAACCCTAACTCCAAATCCCATGTTGATTCCCTACTGTTAGCTATGGCTCCTGTGGTGAGGATTGAGTCCAACAAAATCCAAACATTGTTATCATTTGACAATTCCAGAGATGACTTAGAAAGGAACGACTGGAATGTGTTTGTTGAAAAGTTCGAGGGTTTTAATCTAAGAGTTGCTCAAGAATTCGCGTTGACATTAAACGGCTGCAGAGAAAAAATAGGAGACATCCAGCTTGAGTTAAACGAATATTTTATAAGCCAAGCCACTGGTCTACCAGCTGTGGGACAAAAATGGTTCAAAAACTCAAAGGTTGAAGAGGTTCCCTGGTCATTGTTGTTCACCTCAAGGAGAATTACCAGCTGAGACCGAGGTATGCATGTCTCATATTTAAAACCTAGATGGCATGATCTGTTAGCTATTGTGAAACAGTTCGTTACCTGTGAGGGGAGACATGGGTTGGTTTTCTTGTATCACTTGCGATTGCTTATGAGTTTTATTCATTTTCCCCTGAACATGCCCTATTTTCTCCTTTGAAGTCTATACAAAATGGAAAAGCGGTTTAAAAGGCAGAAGTCTGATTCTAGTCTGTTCCACCATTGTTTAATCAAGATTATCATTATACATCAGTTGAAATTAAACAATGATTGTTGTGATGTTTTCTTGTTAAGAAATGGTTTTGGTAGCAGTGAGTTGGGACAGGTTGACAAGCCTGTCATGATAGAAACCCTCGTGAAGCCTACCATCTCTCCTCCTTTGCTCTTACATTGTGATCCTTTTTCTAATTTGGAACCCTCGACCTATCTTGACACTACCCAACCCGACGCTCTACCAGATTCGTATCCTAAGGGTGGTGTTAAGACTGTTAAAAGATACACAAGGAAAAAGTGTAAAGGCAACGTTGATATCAATTATAAGAGTAAAAGGGCCACTCGTTGGGTTTCACGATGTGTCAAAAATAAACCCAAGCGCTGTCCAGACCAAAACACAATTGTGTTAAGCGAAGATTTTGATTCGGAAATTGAAATATTCCTGGCCGAAGAGTATCCATATTCATATGGAATTTTCTCTAATAAACCCTACGACTATGTTACAAACATTCCACCGTGTCTAAAGGACAATCCTGATTTCCCTAGAATCAAACTCAGTAATGAACCTATAGGTCAAATGGAAAATTCCCCACCTATTAATACTATCACTGCCAATACACAGTCTATTCATCCGCAGTGTAATGAATGTTGATCATGGATCGATAGGTATTACAAAGATGTGCCTTTGCTTCAATCTCGGCTTAAATCCTTGGAAGACCGGGTGAATTTGCTAATGAAGGAGAATAGAAGACTTCAATCTGTAGCTCAAACCAAAGAAAAACGCCAAAAAACCATAGGGTCTGTTGTTTTTAAGAACGTGGAAGTAGCGACTACAATAGTAAATTCAAAGATTGCTTGATTAAGTTGAATCCCTTAATTTGAGGTATGATTTTTTAAAATAAGTTTAGTATGATTCTGTCTTGTTCAAATTAGGATACATGATTTATTTTCACATATTACCTTTAGTTTGTTTTGATTGATTCAATAAAATATGATTCTAGTTATAATTATAACTAGCTACAGAATCGTGAGATTCTGTAGCTAGTTAGAAAAATTCGAATTACTTGTTTTGATAACTGAAAATACATCTGAAATATTTTATTCTTATTTGTTCACAGGAACCTATGATTTCTAAGCAGATTTGAAGCACTGTTGGCATCTCTCAACATATTATCTTTATGTTTTGTAGAATAGGTTGTTAGTTTTTGGTATCAAGTAGAATATGGGAGGTTGCATCCCCCACATTTTTTGGAACAAATTAGATGTTATCAACAAGAAAAGTTTTGTTCCTGTAACCTATATAAATGTGTTGTTTTGTAAACTTGATATCATCACTGCGAGGAGGCAAAAAACTATGGATTTATGATTGACAGACTTGAATAAAAGATGATATTTGCACAGCTTTAGCTTCTATATATCGTGTTTTTATTCAAGTTATAATCATTTCGATTTGTAATTAGATTGTGAGTACGCTAGATATCATGGTTTATTGTAGATTGGTGTGATGAAATTTATATGATATCCATGTTTTATGTCCCATATATTACATACAGTAATTTCTCTGTTCAAAATTGAGATTAGAAGATTTATCTTCTTTATTCATTGAACATTTATACACAAATTTTCACAGCAAGATTTATCTCAATCTGACCATTTGTGAAATTATAAAATTGTTGTTACTACATCTCTTATATGTTCTATCATTCACATTCAATCATTATTTCTTCGTGTTTACGAGAAGCATTTGTAAGATTTGTTCCAGGTTTGCCTCATCAAACAACGAGATTGGATACTATACACAGGATGAATAGGAGATGCGATTACAGGTTAGTTTACTAGTTTTATTTTATTAGTTTAGTTAATATAGAAATTTCCAGTAATCTAAACACATTTTACTGTTCATCTTTTTTTTCAATTAGACAGTTTGCTATTTCATTTCTTGTTTATAAACGTTATAAAAAAATAAATCAAAAATACTGAATGATAGTTTTGTTGTCGTTAAATAAATCAATCCATATTCAATTTTCATAGATTTAGATTAAAATTTGCATTCTGTAAATGTTATAAATATATTAGAGATATAATCATTTTGATATATTGTACATATAATAAGTAGAGCTATTTTATAAATATTAGTTAGCAAACTGTAAGTATATTTTAGATTTGTATATCGTTTTCAGCAAGTGTTTTTCATTAAAGTTATTTTCTTTAGTTTTGTTTTTCACTTTCTTAGGACTTAGATTGGCCAATGGAGCTGCTAAACCCGTCGGAGTGGATAAATCCAAACATCTTGGGTTAAGTAGACAACCTCGGACCGGATTCACTCCTTGAGCTGACGAGCGGTCAATTTTTCCCGTCAACAAATGGTGCTAGAAGGAGGGCTTGCAAATTATTAATGGCACAATGTGGTCGTAAGAATCCTCCACCACCTACCTGCTCACCTATAGTGACTAGAAGTCATTCAAACAACAAAATTGTGCATCAAACAACAACCACATCAAACAACAATCTACGGATCACAGTTGAACCAGTAACTCCAAATCCTACGGGTGGTGACATACAAGAGATTGTTCGCCAATCTCTCATAAGAACACACAATGCCTTCGCCCGTTTAAGACAACCAAACCGACCTTTGGACCAACCATTAGACTTCTCTGATATCAGAGAAAAACTTGGAGGCACTGACCTTACTTTAAACCTTACAGATCCAATTCGCACTCCTGCAGCAGAAGGATCTGGTATACCACCATCACCACCTCCTTCATCTCCTTCTTCTGGAGAAGAATCCTCTAACGAAGGCAGTTACTCATCCAAACCTTTGACACCACCCACACCTACGGCCAACCAGAACAATCTTGCTAGACCCTGGATCGACCAAGATGTAGTGGCCATACCTGGGCCTCAACATCCCTTACCCAAACACCCAGAGAAATGGCTCCCTAACTTTGACCCAGACTCCAAACAGATCGTCGAAGATCACATCAAAAATTTTATGTTAGCCATTAGACTTCATAGTGTCGAGCACGAAGACGTAGTCTATAGATTGTTTCCCTACACCTTTGAGGGCAATGCCTCTACCTGGTACTTTTCCCAACAACCCCACACCATCGTGTCATGGGAGAAGTTTGAATCCTATTTTCTTGAGAAGTTTGGAGATGACAAGTCTCCTAAAGTTCTAGTCATGGAGCTTTCTAGTTTAAGAATGAACCCCAAAGAGAAGATCAAAGACTTTAATCAAAGGTTCTTGATGCTAAAGAACTGAATCCCTACGGATTTAATGCCTACCGAGACTCTTATTATAGTATATTATACGAAAGCCTTACATCAAAGCATAGCCATTTGGGTAAAGAGATCCAAGAAAGCCACATTGTTAGAAGCCTTCGAAGAGGCCAGTCAGATCGAGAAATACATCCTCAACATAAAAGACACTACTAGCAATGAAATAGAGACTAGTTCATCTTCCAAAAAGAAAATCGAAATCCTCCCTAGGCCTTCCCAAAACAAAGCCCAACCTGAAAGATCAGATTTAGAAAACTTATAGAAAGTCGTTAAAAAACTGTCCAATCAAGTTATAGATTTGAAAAGGATAGCTGAAGAAGCTTCTTCGAGCAAAGGGCCTTACAAACCCCCTTTTAGGAATCCTTTTCCCACCAACCGACCTAATTCAAATACTGAAAGCCTAAATCTAGAAAGCCTACAATTCGCTATTCAAACGATTCTAGAAGCACAGGATAACTTGATGCCTCTTGAGATCCCTGAGGAAGTAGCTGAATAAGAGACAGTAGAAGAAGATGAATCCTCTCCGAACATTTTTGGACATTTTTCGGATAGTATTTTTCAAGCTAATTTAGAAACAGTGCATCCTTACAATACTAGGAGTAAGACAACAAACAAGCCTTCTTCTGAAATCACTACGACTTTGCCTCCAAAATAGTCTAAATCAATTGAGACTAAACAGAATTCAGTAAACCCAAGCCTAGATTATGATTTGGTTGAAGATCTAAAAAATCTTAGGGCTAATATTCCTGTTTATGAATTATTAAAATTCCCTTTTCTTCTACAAAAAATGCTACAAAATATTGCAGAGAACAGCAAAAATGGCAATCCAAGTAGTAACAAAGGTGTTCAGAACAACCCCAAAGTTCCTCAGAAGGCCTCCGCCAAGACTACTTCTGATTCTCATGAGAAAAGAGACCTTCTTGTAAATAATGTAACAAATGTAGATAAATCATTTTTAGAGGCTGCAAGTAAAAAGCAACAAGCTTCCACTATTGCTACTCGCAGAAATGTCCCTCCATTTTTGTTAACTTTTGAAATTTTCAATAGCAATGTGCATAACTGCATGGTAGATTCAGGAGCATCATCTAACGTAATGCTTTGGTCTGCTTGTCAAAAGAATAATGCCAAAGTTCAACCATCCACCTTGAAGATCATACAGCTTGATCGAACTAGTGTTAAAGTTATAGGCGAATTGAGAAATGTGCTTATAAGATTGTCGTCTAACCCTAAAGTTCATCAAGTGATTGATATTATTGTTGTAGATATCCCAGAATTTTATGGTTTGTTTTTAAGCAGAGACTGGTCAAAACAGCTACATGGCTATTTTGCCACGGATTGGTCTCACTTGTAGCTACCCGAGAATGGAAAGCCCAACATGATCAAGGTAAATCGTGAACGTTACCTAAAGTTCACAGTGACATATTTAAATGATCCCAATGAACCTTTCACACCTTCTGTCGATTCACCTGAAATACAGGGGATGGATACCTTTTTCAGCAATTTCATGGCCGAAACTTCCACTATCACTAACCCAAAACAACAGTCTGAAATTTTGACATATACGCAGCCAACAGTTTCTTCCCAGTGGTCACATGTAGCTGACAACAATCAAATATGGTCTCTTTACTTTGACGGGTCAAAATCCAAGGAAGGAGCTGGTGCAGGCTGCGTGATTATCGATCCAGCAGGTAAAAAGACCCTAATTGCGTGCAAGTTAGAGTTCGAATGTACAAACAACACAGCAGAATATGAGGCACTATTGCAAGGTCTCAAAAAAGCATTAGATATGAACGTTCAAAATTTGACTATCTTTGGTGATTCGGAAATTGTGGTTAGACAGATAAAAAATTCTATCCACTATTTATCTATGCACCTTAAAAGCTACCAATCTGAGGTATGGAATTTGATGAATAAATTTGCTACATTTAACATAAATTCTATTCCTATATTGAATAATTCGGAAGATGATTTGTTAGCTAACGTAGCTTCGAAACTTTTCCCTGCAGAAGGCTTATCTCCGAATGCATTCTCCGTTGAACTGTTGTTCATACCGTCTATCCCCGACAACATCATGAATTGGAGAGTCTTCGATGATGATCAATAGATTATAAGTTTCCTGCATATGGAAGAAAATTTCCAGGGTGTGGCGATCGATGAAGGTACTCATGATGAAAATCTTCGTGACTTTACGGTAATGCCAGACCCAAGATCTCCTGAATTTTCATCAGATATGGTAAATTATATCCCGAAATCTGTAGTTAGATTAGAAAATTTTTACGATCTTCACGACAAGTTCAAAAAATCAGTGAACTGTAAAATGAATAGCTCCTCTTTGACGCATGAAAACGTAAACTTGGGAACTAAAGACAACCCACAGTGCATTAATTTAGGGGTGGGGTGTTCTGAACAAGAAAAAGAAACGTTTATTAAATTGTTTAAGGAATTCAAAGATGTTTTTGCTTGGATGTATGAAGACCTAAAAACCTTTGATCCTAACATCATACAACACGTTATTCCTATGAAACCCCAAACCCAACCTTTTCAACAAAAGTTAAGGAAAATGCACCCAAAACTTGAACCAACTGTCAAGAAGGAATTAAATAAACTCCTAAATGCTAAGATAATCTTCCCAGTTAGGCACACACAATGGGTCTCTAATCTTGTCCCTATCTAGAAGAAGAGTGGGGAAATCCAACTATGTGTCGATTTTTGAAATCTTAATCGAGCGTCTGATAAAGACATCTACCTTGTCCCACCCATGGAACAGATCCTTCAACAGGTATCTAGTTCTGAAAATTATCCTTATTGGATGGTTTTTCAAGGTATAACCAAGTCCTGATGTCCCCTCCAGACCAACTTAAAACCACCTTCCACACTCCATGGGGCACCTATGCTTATAGGAAGATGCCTTTTGGATTCATAAATGTCGGTGCCACTTTCCAGAGAGTGATGGACATCGCTTTCTAAGGCTTAATCAATCAATATGTCGTAGTGTACCTGGATGACGTTACTTTCTTCTCAAAAAACAAAGAAGATCATCTAGCTCATTTAAGATCCGTCCTACAACGATGTCGTAAGTACAACATTTCCTTGAATCCTAAAAAATCTATCTTCGCAGTAGAACAAAGTAAACTCCTAGGATTTATTGTATCAAGCGAAGGGATGATTATCGACCTTGAAAGAACTCAAGTCATTTCGAAACTCCCTCCTCCCTGGTCGAAAAATTCTATGCAATCTTTCTTAGGTAAGATAAACTTTGTTAGGAGATTTGTCCCCAGCTTTTCAGAAATGATGAGACCATTACAAAACCTAATAGAAAAGGATGTACAATACCATTGGGGACCTTTAGAAAACCAGGCTTTTAATTCAATAAAAAAGGCCATAATAAACGCTCCTTCTCTAATGAGCCTCGATTTTTTGCAAGACTTCACCCTCTACACGTTCACTTCTGATCATTCTTATGTCATTGTCCTAACTCAAAAGAATGCTGAAAACAATGAAGTCCCAATTGCCTTTATGATCTTAGCCTTCAAAGGGGAAAAACTTAATTACCCAGTAGTAGATCAACAAGCCTATGCTATTTTCAAAGCTGTAAAGCACTTCTGATCTTATCTTATGAGATCTAGGACGAAAATCATTGTCCCTTACCCGACTGTCAGAAATCTGTTAGTACAGAAAGAACTAGGCGAAAAAAGGGAAAATTTGGTCACATCCTTGCAAGAGTATGAAATAGAAATCACCCCAGCACAAATAGTAAGAGGCCAAGGGTTATTCAAGTTAGTTGACGATTCAGCTACTGGAGAGCAAGAGGAAAATGATATGTCAAATCCAGGACAGCACTATCAAAATCTAATCTGATGTACACAAAACTTTGTTAGTCCCTGGTATGATGATATAAAATTTTGTCTTGAACATGGGTCAGCCCTTCGTCACCTGGATCCCATAGAAAGAAGAGAACTAAGATTAAAATCTGCTTCCTTTCAGCTGATTAATGGTATTCTGTTTCGTCAAAATTTTGATGGAGTACTAATGCGTTGTCTTGAGAAAGATGAAGCAGAAAAGGTCTTATTGGAATTGCATGCGGGAGAAGTTGGTGGGAATTTTGGTGGAGATACCACTGCCCATAAAGTATTAAGAGCAGGTTACTACTAGCCTACACTTTTTAAAGATTCTCATACTTTGTGTTGCAAGTGTGTAATTTTTCAAAAATCATCTGGACGGATACATAAACCAGCCTTTCCTCTGTAACCAGTTTCAGTAGACTCCCCTTTTTAGCAGTGGGGTCTAGATATTATAGGTCCAATCAATCCACCATCCTCACAGAAGCATAAGTATATCATAATAGCTACAGATCACTTCATCAGGTGGTCCGAGGCTACCCCATTACAAGCTGTAAATACCAACCAGGTAATATCTTTTTTGAATTCGAATATTATTACTCGTTTCGGTATCCTTGACTGCCTGGTATTTGATAATGATTTTTATTTTTCGTCTCTTGAGATGAGTGATTTCGATCTATAAAAGGGAATTAAATTAAAGTATTCTACCAGCTATTACCCCCAAGACAATGGATTGGCAGAATCGACTAATAAAAATATGATCAAAATTATCAAGAGAATGGTCGCTGAAAACCATAAAAAATGGCATAATGCACTGTTAAACGAAATCTGGGCTGATAGAGTGACTCCTAAAACTGTTGTGGGTAACTCACCTTTCTTTCTCATTTACGACAGAGAGGCGATTCTACTACCACATCTCCTCCTTCCCTCTATGAAGCTATCACAGAAAATACAAGAAGAGGATTGTCCCCCTTTGGAGAATCGAATTAACGCTTTGTTAAAATTAGAAGAAGTGAGGGCTCAAGCGAAACGAAAATTTGATCAACATCAACTCATTGTTAAAATCTGGTTTGATTCCAATTCTGCCTCTGGAAAAAATTTTGAGGTAGGTGACCTTGTCCTAAAATGGGACAAACCGCATGAAGGAAAAGGAGAGCATACAAAGTTTCAGAACTTGTGGCTAGGACCATTCTTATTTGCTGAAAATTTGGGTCCCAGTTCCTTCCGATTACATAATTTAGAGGGACAGCTAGACACCTATCCGGTGAATGGCCAAGCTCTAAAAAGGTACTTCACCTGATGACACTCCCATGTACACTGTGTAAATATTTTTGTTTTTCTTGCTTTTTATTTTTCTTTGCTGGTTTGTTTTGATTTTTCCTTTATGCTTATCAGTTTTCTTTTTGAGATGCACATGCCTGCACCATGAACTAGTTTAGACAAAGAGAACAAAAAAATTTCCCCTCTAAAATGACTACTGAAGGTTGTTTAAGCATCAATTATGATATTTTTCTGAAGTTTGCAACCATGTTAAAGAAAACCTGTTGTTTGAAAAGCGTTTCTTGATTTCAATCTGTAACTGAAGCTATTCACGATCATCCATAAAAAAAAAAATCTTATGCTCTCCCTGTTCCTTAAGAGAACAACTCAGAGATGTCTCCCTGCCCTTGAAAGTTGGTTTTATTAATAAACTATCTCTAGATATTAATGAAGGACAAACAATAAATTTCTTCAAGGTCTGAAATTTACTAAGATATGTCCAAAAAAAAAAAAACCCAGGATTTTCAGCGTCACCCCACTCTATTAAATATCTTTAAAACTAAATAAATCTTCAGAGAGTTGTGGGAAGTGCTTGTAAACCCACCGGGATACTGAACAGGTCCGTTGGCAGTGGGTAAATGCATCCATGGTGCCAAGATAACTTCGCTGGGGTACTGAACAGGCCCACTGGCAGCGAAGCAATATCAGGTATATGAAAATTCTCAGATATGGAATCTTTTGACCTTAAATGTCCTTCGTTCTGATCTAAACTATTTTGGTAGGATACAGATATCAGAGTGGGTTAAATGGCATCCCTGTCAAGGCTATCGATGCCTACTGGCAGCATCGGCCCTGTCAATAGTATTGAAGATTTTAACTTTAATATCGTGACTCTCTTTTGTCAAGATTGTCATCAGTTTTCGTCTTTTAAAATAACAGTAATCTGAAACTGGAATGTTTTATAATTGATAATGATGTTCAAACAGTTTCTTAGTTGTTTTCGATTTGAAGTTTTTTCTGACTATCCTAATCTGGACTCATTCATTTGGCAGAGATAACTGCTTCTACCAGTGTGTCACCATTGTTGGAAGCAATAATATAATATCTATTTTTACAAGCTGCCTACACAAGGTCTTTAAATTCTCGTTACTCGTCACAACCTTTCTCATTAAATGACACTTGTCACTGGTCTTTTTCTACATACCTACTTTTCGATTTTTGTTTTCATGACTGTAAGCATGAAAACTCACAGCTGGAATTCATACTTGATTTCATTCTTTTTGATTAAAGGGTTAATGTTCATATGGTCTATTGTCGAATTGTCGTATTTTTCTATCAACATGGTTGTTTTCCTGGTTATAATACCTTGGTCTTAAACACACATTGGTTACATGAGTATAAAACCTCCACTCATTTATCATGAACGACTAATGTCAATGGGGTTTTGATTTATAAAAAATTTAATGGTTCAATTGTTTATTTGATACATTAAATCCTGGTGGTCAAGTTGTGGATATGCATACTATTGTTTTCAACTGTTCTGATCATTGTGTGTACCATTATGCCAAGGTGTCATTCCAAGTATAGCATGGTATTATAGCTTTGCATGGACTCAATCTACACGACCTCTCTCACACGCATGGTAATTAACGCTCCTGCCTACCATTTCAAGCTGTCTTTGCATTGCATTGAGGAAAATCGGGGCGATGGCTCTGTGTTTTTTCTATCAAACCCTACCTCTGAATCCCATGATGATTCCCTCCTGTTAGCTATGGCTCCTGTGGTGAGGATTGAGCCCAACGTCATCCATACATTGTTATCATTTGACAATGCCAGAGATGACTTAGAAAGGAACGACTGGCGTGTGTTTTTTGAAAAGTTTGAGGGTTTTAATCTAAGGGTTGCTCAAAAATTTGCGTTGACATTCAAAGGTTGCAGAGAAAAAATAGGAGACGTCTAGATTGAGTTAAATGAATATTTTATAATCCAAGCCACCGGTCTACCAGCTATGGGACAAAAATGGTTCAAAAACTCAAAGGTTGAAGAGGTTCCCTGGTCATTGTTGTTCACCTCAAGGATAATTACCAGTTGCGACCGAGGTATGCCTGTCTCAGCTTTAAAACCTATATGGCATGATCTGTTAGCTATTGTGAAACAGTTCGTTACCTGTGAGGGGAGATATGGGTTGGTTTTCTTGTATCACTTGCGATTGCTTATGATTTTTATTGATTTTCCCCTGAAAATGCCCTATTTTCTCCTTCGAAGTCTATACAAAATGGAAAAGAAGTTTAAAAGGAAGAAGTTTGATTCTAGTCTGTTCCACCATTGTTTAATCAAGATTATCATTATACATCAGTTGAAATTAAACAATGATTGTTGGGATTCTTTTCTGTTAAGAAATGGTTTTGGTAGCAGTGAGTTGGGACAGGTTGACAAGCCTGTCATGATAGAAACCCTCGTGAAGCCTACCATATCTCCTCCTTCGATCTTTCATTGTGATCCTTTTTCTAATTTGGAACCCTTGACCTATCCTGACACTACCCAACCCGACACTCTACCAGATTCGTATCCTAAGGGTGGTGTTAAGACTGTTAAAAAATCCACAAGGAAAAAGTGTAAAGGCAACATTGATATCAATTATAAGAGTAAAATGGCTGCTTGTTGGGTTTAACGATCTTCCTGAAATAAACCCAAGCCCTGTGCAGAACAAAACACAATTGTGTTAAGAGAGGATTCTGATTCGGAAATTAAAATATTCCTAGCTGAAGAGTATCCATATTCATATGGACTTTGCTCTGATAAACCCTATGATTATGTTACAAACCTTCCACCGTGTCTAAAGGACAATCCCGATTACCCTGGAATCAAACTCAGTAATGAAACTATAGGTCAAATGGAAAATTCCCCACCTGTTAATACTATCACTACCAATACACAGTCTATTCAGCCGTAGTGTAATGAATATCGATCATGGATCGATAAGTATTACAAAGACATGCCTTTACTTCAGTCTTGGCTTAAATCCTTAAAAGACCAGGTGAATTTTCTAATGAAGGAGAATGGAAGACTTCAATTCGTAGCTTAAACCAAAGACAAATGCCAAAAACCACAGTGTTTGTTGTTTTTAAGAACATGGAAGTACTGACTGCAATAGTAAATTCAAAGATTGCTTGATTAAGTCGAATCCCTTAATTTGAGGTATGATTTTTTAAAATAAGTTTAGTATGATTCTGTCTTTTTCAAATTAGGATACATGATTTGTTTGCACATATTACCTTTAGTTTGTTTTGATTGATTCAATAAAATATGATTCTAGTTATAATTATAACTAGCTACAGAATCGTGAGATTCTGTAGCTAGTTAGAAAAATTCGAATTACTTGTTTTGATAACTGAAAATACATCTGAAATCTTTTATTCTTATTTTTTCACAGGAACCTATGATTTCTAAGGAGATTTGAAGCACTGTTGGCATCTCTCAGCATACTATCTTTATGTTTTGTAGAATAGGCTGTTAGTTTTTGGTATCAAGTAGAATCTGGGAGGTTGCATCCCCCACATTTTTTGGAACAAAATAGATGTTATCAACATGAAACGTTTTGTTCCTGTAACCTATATAAATGTGTTTTTTTGTAAACTTGAGATCATCGCTGCCTGGAGGCAAAAAACTATGGATTTATGATTGACAAACTTGAATAGAAGATGATATTTGCACAACTTTAGCTTCTATATATCGTGTTTTTATTCAAGTTATAATCATTTCGATTTGTAATTAGATTGTGACTACTTTAGATATCATGGTTTATTGTAGATTGGTGTGATGAAATTTATATGATATCCATGTTTTATGTCCCATATATTACATACAGTAATTTCTCTATTCAAACTTGAGATTAGAAGATTTATCTTCTTTATTCATTGAACATTTATACACAAATTTTCACAACAGGATTTATCTCAATGTGACCATTTGTGAAATTATAAAATTGTTGTTACTACATCTATTATATGTTTTGTCATTCACATTCAATCATTACTGCTTCGCATTTACAAGAAGCATTTGTAAGATCTGTTGTGGGTTTGCCTCATTAAACAACGAGATTGGATACTATACACAGGACAAATAGGAGATGCGATTACAGGTTAGTTTGCTAGTTTTATTTTATTAGTTTAGTTAATATAGAAATTTCTAGTAATATAAACACATTTTACTGTTCATCTCTTTTTTCAATTAGACAGTTTGCTATTTCATTTCTTGTTTATAAACATTATAAAAAAAATAAATCAAAAAGACTGAATGATAGTTTTGTTGTCGTTAAATAAATCAATCCATATTCGTTTTTCGCAGATTTAGATTAAAATTTCCATTCTGTAAATGTTATACATATATTAGAGATATAATAATTTTGATATATTGTACATATAATAAGTAGAGCTATTTTATAAATATTAGTTAGCAAACTGTAAGTATATTTTAGATTTGTATATAGTTTTCAGCAAGTGTTTTTCATTAAAGTTATTTTCTTTAGTTTTTGTTTCTCTGTATAATTGAAATATGGGCTCATGCATGTTAACCCCCATGCTATCTCAAACAATTTTCTTAGGTGTATAAGGCACAGATAGAGGATCAAGGGCTGACTATTGGATAAATGTAGACTGCGATAGAGTACCGAACGAGGAAAAATATGCAAGGAATATGAAGTCACGAGATCACAGTATATTTGTAGGTGGTGTGACAACAACGGTAAATAGTGCTCATCTAGATGGCAGATCCATCCAGAGGAGGGTTTATAAATAGAAATTTGGTTGATAATGTTCATATCGACGGTCATGATGATTTGGTAAGGCAATTCAAATCCATTAACGACTTACAAGCTCGTGGGAAAATCGGTGTCAGACAATATTCAAAGGAATGTTAAATGATGACAAAGGGTGGGGTCATTATGATCGGGACTCGTGAGTGTGAAAATCGGTTGGTGTCATCGGAATCATTACTTGATATGCTTAGAGGTGTGGTTCGAGTCATTTCACATTGAACGGTAGCAAATAATAGTATTATGAGGTTTATTTACCTGATAGATAGAGGGGGCTTGAGTTTGATCTTGTAAGAGACATAATGACCTCGTACTTAGAATTTTGGGAAATAGGGACGTATTCTCCTTATGGGGATTTTTCAAAAGTTCGTGAAAGGGGGTGTGTCATGATCCGATAGTAACCAGATGTTTAAATGCATATTAAGTCTAATTTATTTAATAAAATGAAAGAATGTTGAATCTGTATGTCCAAGCACTAATAATTGAGCAACAAATTGGAAATATAATTAGAGTTACCAGTCACATCCTTACCAGTACCGGATCACCTGTGTGCAGAGTTGTAATTAGTACTAGAATAACACATGTTCTCTTCTTTAATACCAGATGGGGTCCAGTACCGGATGAAAATAAAGGTGATCATTGGTACCGGATAAGCACAGAGGTGATCATTGTATTCTGGTGCTTGAGATATTTTTGACATGGATTCTGGTTGCAGTGACTTGTAGAAAAGTTGGTGTTCTGTGAGCAGATTCGATTAAAAAAACCATGTGGATGGAATAGATACCAACACTTAGGGATTCTTAGTTTGCATAAAAATAACACAAGAAGAATTCTGGAAATTGGATGATCAGTTGTTGATATTATAGAATTCCATTCTTTTGGAACCGGGGCGATCACAGTTCATGTTGGCATTTCCTCTTTATTACAAAGATAACAATAATAATCCTAACTACTAATTTTTTATGGATTTTTATCGAGCCCAGATTAGTTAACGCTCGCTGGTATTTTCAATTTTAAAGAGTCTGAAAAACTTAAAGGAAACTCTTTATACTATCCCGTGGATTTTTCTCGAGTCAGGGCCAATTCTTGCTCGTCGGTGTTTTCAATTTTAAAGAGTCTAAAAAACATAAAGAAAACTCTTTATACTGTCACATGGATTTTTCTCGATCCCGGGCCGGTTCCTACTTACCGGTGTTTTCAATTTTAAGGAGTCTTAAAAACTTAAAGAAGACTCCATCTGGTACATGCCCTCCTTGTTCATTTATCTACATGGGAACACAACCAACCTTTTTTTTGTTTTTTTTATTTATTTTAGAAAAACAAAAGAAAAGTTCTATCTAATGACACACCTATGTACATAGCCAATTTAATTTATACAATTGAACTTACTATATTAGGTCAGTAGGACGGGAAACCCTCTTGCTTACCAGTTGCATTTCAGAACTTTGAAGAACATTTTTGACAAAATCCTCTTTTGATAGAGGCTTATGATAAACCTTTAGTCGATGCCCATTTATGACAAATGAATTATGATTCTCATAAATGGTCTTTATCCTTACTGAACCATTGTCATAAACTGTATCAATTTCATAGGGCCCCAACCATCTAGTAGGCAATTTACCCTTAAAAATTTTGAATCTACTATCATATAGGAGGGCCCAATCACCTGACTGAAAGGACCTCTTTTTGATGTATGTGTTGTGCCATTTGGTCCTTTTCTATTGTACCATAGTGGTCCTTTATAGATCATCCTGTCTTATCTCATCAATCTCATTTAATTGTAATAGCCTTTGTTTTTTAGCTTCATTCAGATCCATTCCTAATTGCATGGAAGTTCTGAAGGTTTTTACCTAAAAATCTATGGGAAGTAGTACCTGCTTCCCATACACCAACTCATAGGGTGTATGGCCTCCTATAGTCCCACAAGGCCTAAAGAAACCTATCAGCTTAGTCTTTGTGATGAAACTGCACAGTCTTAGTGAGGATGGCCTCTATCACTTTGTACGTCGATTCTACTTGACCATTTGCTTGGGGGTGATAGGGAAAATATTTTATGTGTTTGATCCTGTACTGTTCAGTAAGATCCTTGACCAAATTTGAGGTGAATTGTGTTCCTTGGTCAGTGACTATTTCCCTAGGTACACTGAAACGAGTAAAACTTTCCTCAAAGAAAAAGTCTACAACAGATTGTTCATCGATTGAATACAAATCCTTGGATTATACCCATTTTGTCACATAATATGTGCAAACTAAGATGTACTTTTTCCTGCGTGACATGGGGTTGATAGGTCCTACAAAATATAAAGCCCATTTTTCAAAGGGCTCGATCACTACTTGGGCTTGGAGAGGCATTTCATCAACTGCGATGGGTTTTCCCATTCTTTAGAAATCATCACAACTGGCCACATATTTCTTTGCATCTTTAAAAATGGTTGGCCAATAACAGTTGGTCTGTAGAATCTTGTATGTTGTCCTTTTTTCAGAAAAATGGCCTCCACATGGGCCATCATGACAAGCTCTAAATATATCATGCATCTCTTCCTCCTAAACACATCTTCTGATTACCAAATCAGGTCCAGTTCGATATAAGCAATCCTCATGCCACATATAATTCACACTTAGCTGAATAATTCTTTGTTTCTCTCGGGAGGACATACTTTGAGGCAACTATCTGGTTACAATATAGTTAGCTATGTCTGCATATCAAGGAGTGTAAGTAGAAATAGAAAATAGATTCTCATCTGGAAAATCATCATCAACTAGAGTACTGTCACGTGTATGAATAAGTCTACACAAGAAGTCAGCAATCAAATTATCTCTTCCATGCCTATACATGATAGTGATATTGAATTCTTGTAGTAATAACAACCATCTAGTCACTCTAGCATTTGTAACAGGTTTGTTCATTAAAAATTTGATAGTTGAATGGTAAGTGTGCATAAAAAATTTGTATCATGTTATATAGTGTCTAAACTTGTTGATGGCATGTACTTCTAACAAAAATTATTTTTCCATGACAGTGTAGTTTACTTCAGTAGGTGAGAGATTCTTGCTGACAAAGTATATAGGATAAGGAATCTACCCTTCCCTTTGTCCTAAAACATCCCCCAAAGCGGTATCTGAGGCATCTGTGCAAATATGGAAAGGAAGAGACCCGTTTGGTCCTCTCAAAATAGGGGCACTTGACAGCTTTGTTTTTAAGATTTCAAAGGAAATTTGGCATTGTTCATTCCAACAAAATTCAACATCTTTTGTAAACAGTTTGAATAGGGGGGAAGCTAGGTTTGTAATGTTTTGAATGAACCTCCTATAATAACCAACATGCCCTATGAAACTTCTAAATTCTTTTTGTGAGCTAGGGATCTTGATTTGGGAAATAATGTCAATCTTGGCAAGGTCTACTCTTATTATTGTACTAGAGATGTGGTGACATAGAACAATTCCTTTAGTGAGAAACATCCTAGATTTTTCGTGGCTGAGTGAAAGGTTGGTCTCTTTACACCTAACCAGTACTTTCTCCAAATTATCCAATGCCTGTTGGAACTCATCCCCGTACACCATGAATTCGTCCATGTAGACTTCTAAATAGTCATGGGTCAAATCAGAGAAAATATCCAAGATAACCCTTTGAAAGGTAGTAGGGGCATTACATAAACCAAAAGAAAGAACCCTATAGGCATAGGTTCCCCAGGGACAGGTAAATGTGGTCTTATCCTGATCTTCTCGTGAAATTTGGATTTCATTGTAACCACTAAACCCATCCAAGAAAGAAAAATACTTCTTCCACGACAAAGTATCTAAGACCTGATGTATGAAAGGAAATGGAAAGTAGTCTGTATAGGTAGCCTTGTTTAATTCTCGAAAGTTCACACAAATTATCCATTTCCTGTTTTTCTTAAGTACAATAACTAATGGGGATACCCACTTGCTATCTGGTATAGGGTAAATGAAATTGGCTTGCAGGAGTTTATGAAGTTCTTCTTTCACTATATCTTTCAATTCTAGATTCACTCTTCTTTGGGGCTGCCTAACAGGCCTGATCTTATCGTTAGTGTAAATATTATGCATACAGGTGTTTGGGTGGATCCCTTTCATGTCAGAGTAATCCCATGCAAAAGCATCATATTTCCCTTGAATCATTTGTATCAACTTCTGTTGTTGATCTATTTCTAAGCTAGCATTGATATACAAAGAATTTCCAGTACTGATTTCAACAGCTTGAATAGATGATTCTTTCCCTTCATCTATTTTTTAAATGGTGGCTACTGTAGAGGTGGAAGGGTGCCAAATTTCTTGAAATTCGGGGCTAAAGATATGCGTGTAGTTAGGAAAATATTGAAGATATTCAATGCATGTTGAATCAGCCAAGAATAGGATTAAAAAAATTTCTTTAGTTTTCTCTTGCACTCCTTTTACAGTGTCAACAAGGGTTGAGTGCAGTCCTCCTCCCCATAGGGATTCTCCAACCAGAGAGGAACTTCAGTGGCTAGTTGGGCTGGGGGAAAAAGGATAAGTTTTTTACTTTAAGTGCCATTGGAAATTTTCATCTCTCCAGTTCGACAACTAATAAATGCATCAGCAGTGGCCATCCAAGGTCAACCGAGTACTACTTGGTGTCCTAGTTTGGATGATTTGGGATGAATCACTAAGAAATCCACAGGGTATTCCCAAGAGGCCAAAGTAACTATTATATCATCTAAACTTCCTACTGGGGAGATTATTGATTTGTTTGCAAATTCCAGCAAAGTTTTCGTTTGTCTTAGGTGATCTAGTTGCATTGTTTCCATAGTGTTTACTAACATCACATTTATTGCTTCTCCTAGATAGATCAATGTGTTAGGTAAGGAAACACCATTAATTTCTATGGTCACCACTGGGTTCCCTGGATCAATATACTTGGATGGAATTTTTGTTATAAACTCTGACAACTGCCCCACCACTTGTATCATAGGAGGCTCCTTCCTCTTCCTCCCTAGATTTTTAATGCAAAGGTCCCTTACAATTTTAGCATAGATATGTATGTCCTTGATGGCCTGTAGTACTGGGATCTTCACACATATATTTCTAAGTTCCGTTTCTAGATTATATCCTATAGGTTCCTCATATTTCTTTATAAGCATCCTTTCTGGATAAGGAGGAATTATTCTCTGAGGTATTTCTGCTATAAGAGAGTCAGGAGAAGGAGTTTCTTGTTGTACAAGGGTGTTTCTTTCATCATTTAATGGATTATTGATTTGTTATTCTCTTTGAACTGTTTGAATATCTATTTGTTCTTCTTCTTTGTTTGTGTGATTATATATTTGTTCCTCTTGGATAACCACAGTAGGATTTGTTTTTTTTACAACCCTCCCTGATCTTAATTCAATTCCATTAAATGGGGCTAGTGTTACTACATAAGTGGGGAAGGTTTTTACTTCAAGGTTTCGTACAGGTTGTGTCAGCCTGTTATTCGGGTTAGGGATGGGTTGTGCAGGGATACGGGTAGGACGAGGAGGGGTTTGAATGGGTGAAACTTGCAATTGTTGCTGCATATTTGGATTCATAGGTAGTGCAAGTTGTTGTTGCAATTGTGGAGGTGGAAGAAGAGCAGGAGGATTAAATCCTCGAAGCAGTAGGGAAATATTCGAAGGGTATTGTGGATAGGTGGGATAATTTATTGGTTAAAAGGGAACCTTCCCATATGCAGGTCCTCTCCACCCTTGTTTCCAAGGTTGGGTTTGTGGCTATTGTGGTGAGCATTGAGGATAAGACATGGGAGGTATCCATTGTTTTTGTGGGTATTGTGTAGTTGAGTTTTCAAACATATTGGGGTTTTGCTGTCTCCATGATCTCTTAGGAGGGTAGGATGTTTCAGGTTCACCCCCTCCTTTGAATATGGCCTTAAGTCAAGGTAAAGAAGTGAACTCTTTAGTAGGATGATCCTCTATGCAAAGACCACAGATTTCAATAAGGTTAAGAGGGAATTCCTTTTCATGGTGCTTTTTCCTACACCTATGACAGAAAAGTGCCAACGCAAGATTTTCTTCCTCTAGTTTTCTTTTAATTTTCATAGTATCAAGTTGGGAACTGATGGTGTTTAGGATATCTATTTTTAATTTTTCTAATAGATTTCCCAGTTCAATACTAGTGACACTTGCTGATGTGGGTTTAACAATTCTGTTTGTAGGATCCCTTGTACTTTTTCCAGTTTTGGCTTGACTACGGGAATATCTTTTGCAATACTCTGCTATATCTGCAAATGAATTTTGGTACACATCCCCATAACTCATAAGGTTTATCACTTCAATGAAATCATCCCTCAATCCCTTTAGAAATATAGTCCTAACTGTAGTTGTGTCTAAAGAAAAATGCTTAGTCTTTTGGTAGTTGTATAGGAACTTCTCCAAGTAATCTTCTAATCTTTCTTCTTCTTCAGATTGCTACATTTTGAATATATCATTCCTAAAATCCCTAGGTCTGCAGTAATCATGGTATTTCTAGAGGAAGGTCTCCATCATATCATCCCAAGACAAAATAGTGTGTTCTCCTAGACTCATAAACCACCTTAGTGTTGAATCTTTAAGTGTAGTTGGGAAAAGTTTTAATTTTTTAGCATTATCAGTGTAGTTATAACTCCTACACAATATGTCAAATTCAAATAAAAATGAGTCAGGGTCTTCTATTGACATACCATGTAAGTATGGCAGTGAGGACATTGGAATGTTCTTCATAGAAACATCTCTGGCGATATCCAATATGGGGAATCCAAATGTCTCTATTTCATTAGCTGCATTTCCCTCTTCTTTTGCCATATCTCCAAACAACCTGTAAGGGGGTGGTGATGTCTCTTCATTGAGTGACGGTTTGACCACTAGATTATTTGGTATCTCTAGTTGTTCCAATGTTTTGTGTGGTTCTCCAACAATAGATGCAACCTCCTCTATTACTACTTATGTTTCTTTCCCAACTTCTTCCTCTGATGGAGTCGTCAGTGCTTCTACTTTTTCTTGGTGTCTTAAGATTTCAATTTGAATGGTGGATTTTGATTTAGTGCCCTTGGATGATGTTTCAATTGCTTCCTTTGAGATCCCTCCTCTGAGAATTTTTCCTGCACGAATTTTAGATGAATTAGTGTGTGGGGGGGGGAGGTTTTGTTGTTTGTTTTTTTGTTTTTTTCTGAAATCTTGGGAGAAATAAATCTACCTTTATTATCCCTATACCTACTCATAAAATAAATTCTAGTAAAAAGAAAGTGAATATTTCTAATTATCAAAGGTAGGAGGACAACCTGACTTTGGAGCAACCCCACCAAAGTGGATGTGCAGGTTCTTACCTCTCGTCTTACCGTCTTCTCTCCGCCCTCTGATTTTCCTTAAATCCAAATCAAACTTCATCAAGCCAATTAAAAAAAACTAAAATGCTACTTATTACCATTTACAACTCCCCAACAACGACGCCAAAATGTTGGTGTATAAATATGTTCAATGTATATCTTACACTCATTTATATGTCAATCTGGGATTCATAATCTAAAGAGTTTTTCAACTATATATGTCAAAAAAAAATAACCTAGCTATGTATGTTGTACATAGAAAATAATTAATAACATAAAGCTCTGTATATAAGACTTATGAATACTTCAAACAATTCTGAACTTAGAAGAGAAAACTGATAATGAAACTTCTCAAACAAACAGTCAATCAAAGAGACCCCTTCTCAAGGAACAAGTCTATTCATTCGAAGCTCATGAATTAGGGATATGAACTTAAGAAGATTGTCTCCTGTAGAAATCAAAACGATAAGTCACAGTGAACTCTATTCACTCTTGAAATCAAAATCAGTTCCATCTTTGTTTAACCTAAGCAAATCAGTACAAGGAATAATCAACATAACTGAGAAACTTCATTCCAAAGCATGAAAATGAGATATAAATTCCTATGGTTCCTTGATGTACTAAAGCTACTGCAATCATCAAATCAAGTTATCAATCCCACACTTCAAATAATTAAATGTCAATCTCCAATGTTTGAGAAGGAAACATTTATTTGATCTAATACCTAATTTGTTCACATCGATTCAGAAACAAATAACTCAATGATGAACTCTTGAAATAGATTAATAATCATTAACAAGACACTTACTATAAAGCACACACACAATCACAAAAAATGTATACAGGGAGGTTTACCTTGGTTGGGGCAGTGGGCCCTTGCCAAACCAACAAGGAACATCTTAAGTAAATAACAGACTAGAATGTTTTACTCGTACTCAGAAATTGGCATAAAATATATTTTGCATTAATTCAACTGGTAAATTGGATCAACAGTTCTTCACCTCATACATAGAAAGAATATGAATTATATGGTTATGAAAAAATACGTCATTACATTCCTTATCATCCACACACAATCACATATACAACATTCATTATATAGAAGGTAGATGATACTATCAATATCTACAGATAAGATTAAACAATTTTTAGAAATATTACAATTGGTGTTTACATCGAATATAGGGATCGACTCTATCCTGATGAAACTAAGTGCATGAGTGATAGAGTCCCTCATAATATGGAAAATCAACTGAGAGGCTTCGATTCAACTGCCTTCTCGAAATCTCCATTATCGTGCTGGCCCAACTGATGCATTTTGGAAACAGAGGTTTTGGTAGCGGAATACACACAATTGTGAATCTGAGTACTAGAATGGATTTGGAGAAGACAGTACCAGAATAGTGCATGACTTGGTACCAGAATAGATACAGAGCAGGTAGTACCAGATCAATATTGCCTCGGGTACTAGAATAGACTTGGTAACAAATTTCATGATAGCTTGTAGTACCAGAATAGGCTGCTCATGAATCAAACCGTTAGGATTATACAAGATAAAACACTTTAATTGAATTAATTCAAGAGTGTTAAACAAAACATGCTTTAAATCATCAATTACCTCTTGTGGACATGAACAAAGTCATTAGGTATATGTTTGGGAGAAAATAGTCAAGTATAGGATTATAACATAGGAAAAAAGGCTCGGATGCAAGGTAAGATAGGACATTATACATGTCAAAATAGGGACTCAACAATGAGACATAAAGAAATCCTTTATTTCATTCCAATTCGCCAAAGAGTCATTTTATTTACAAAATCTCATATAGAAATCTTGTACCAAAGTCAAAATTAGACATCCCGATTTGACGCAGTAAGAGCACAACCCACCCTCCTCGTCGCGCTCCCCTTCTCACAGGATCATTCTAAAATCCCCTTCTGTTGAGGAGAAGTGTCTCCTTGGATTCCCTCAGGAATCACTGTGAAAATCTGACCCACGGGTCTTTTCTTCACCCTATCGCGGCCTTCTGAATGACCATGGACAACTTCTCCATAGGGAATGTAATATCAGGATTCAGGGTTTTGTGTTCCCCATCGTCAAGAGTCACTGTAGTCTTCAATCCCCGATCACCGATGAGCTCCTTTCTGCCTTAGCCCCTACTGCCTAGGCTTTGTTCCATGTGACCACTTCTCATAAGACCACAGCCTTATGTCTTCCTATTGGGGTTTTGGGTTCTAATTTCTCGATGCTCTCCAATCCCCGTTATCCCTCCAGGCTAAGCTCTTGGTCCACGTGACCCTTAACTCACAAGAATGCAGCCTTGTCCCCCATCGCGGTTTCGAGCTTTCCAATTTCGAAATGCAAACGTCCCCAGGACTCGCGATTCCTTGAATCCCGATGCGTCCTTTACATGTTAGCCCTTCTGGCTAGGCTCCTGTCCAATGTGACCACTATTCTCGTGACCTTAGTCTTGTCTCCCCCTATTCGGGATTTCAGGGTGTCCAATGTCAAAATGCACATTTCCACGGGACTCGGGATTCCTCGAATCCTGAATTCCCACTATACTGACAGCTGGCCCCCACAATGGAACTTCACACTTCTCCAGTATGCTGACAGTTGGCTCCCACTCATCGGGGTTTCGGGGTTCGTGATTCCAAAATGCACAAACACCTTGTTGCCAGGATCCCCGATATCCCGATGACCCAAATGCCAATCAATGACTTCCTATCGACCTTTCTCTGGTGGCGCCGATTTCTACCACGCATCCTCTCTGATGGACGGTCCCGATTTCTCCGGGATTTCGAGAATTTTGATGTCCCAACTTTCTTGTCCTCAGGAACTCCGATTTCCCGATGACCCAATATCCCGACTCTCTGCGCATTTCTGACACCTGTCTCCCCAACAGACGGCTCAGATTATTTCGGGTAATTCCCCATGGAAATTCTCGATCTCATGTTCACGGGAATGCCGATATCCCGATGCACCAAAGTACCGACGGGCACTCGATCTCCACCACATGTCTCCACCAATGGATGGTCCAGATCACTCCGGTGTTTCGAGACTTAAAGTGTCTCGATTTTCTTGACCTCGAGAATCCCGATTTCACAATGGTTGAAGTCCCGATGGTAACCCTCATGCATCTCCTATCCAATCCGACAACTGACGGGTATCTGCTCAAGACTTGATGGTTCAGATCCGTCCTTCTTATGCACTTTCTCCATAGGCTAACCTCGAAGCATCTTCTCCCGATCCAACAACTGACGGGATTTCTATATGAACATCTGATGGTCCACAATTTCCTCCTTCTGTGCGCTTCTCTGGACGTGGAAACCAACGGTCCAGATCTCTTTTCCCCGCTGATCCGACGACTGTTGTTCTCTCCTGAACTTGTGCACTTTCTTCCTATGCTTGGAAGAATTCCAAGTCTTCCAAAGGCCTCAACCTTTGTTCTCTTTTTCCTCTGTCGAGCTCCATGACCTTGATCTTCACTGTGCGTAATAAAACCGCTGGCTCCTGCTGAGATTTTCTTCAAATCTTTGAAGACTTGACCTCTACCTCCTGTAGAGCCTTCGCGCATACACCACGCTGTCTCTCCTAAGCTTCTCAAATGCTCATACCCCTAAGGGATTTTATCTTTCTTCTACCACAGATGGAGAATATGGATGTCCTCTTAGCTATCCTTCACTCAAGCAACCTCTTGCTGAGTCTTCTGGGTATTCATTAACCCAGCGAAGATCTCCCAGTGGATTCTTCCTCTAAGTTCCATAACTCAAAGAGTTCTCTTCACTTCTGTGCCTATCTGCACACTTCCTCGATGCCCTCCTGGCGGAGTATCTTCTCCACAGAACGTTCGACAGTTTTGTCTTCTCTGCGCACCTATGCACTTGCTCAATGCCCACTTGGCAGAGCTCTCAGAATCCTCAGTGATTATATCTTCTCCTTTCTGAACTCACAGCAGAGTTCCTCTCCAATGCAACCCGTGCGTATGCTCACTGCCCACTTGGCAGACCTCTACAGAATTCACAGCAGAATTCTATCTGCAAGTGTGTCTCTCATACACAGCCTTGCCTCCAAGGTATCCAGCAAACTTGAGGTCTTCTCCTGAGTTGATGATTTCAACTTCTGTGCCGCAGCACATCTTTGTCTAACTCTACAGAGTTCAGAAGTGCATCCTCTATGCACTGGTATTTAGAGTCTGCAACACTCTATCATGCCCTCCTGACATGAAACCTCAAAGACCCTTCAATCCTGAAAAAAAACAACTCTTGCAGAATGCATCAACATAACATACATCTACAACATACATGAAGAACACACACAAACATCCACATAACACAGAATAATGCAGGAAAAACTGCTCTTTATATTAAAATGGCAAATGCCTGTTTTTACAAGGGTGTTCTCGAGCTCTCTCTGGCTCTTCTCTTCTCTACCTTTTCTAACTACAAAATGAGATATGAAAATCTCTTTTACCTGAGGGGGATCTTCGAGCTCTTCCCTCCAATCTGCCTACCCCACTCAATTACATTGAATGGGCTGTCTAGTCCAGAATCATATCTAGATCTCAGCCGCACACACATTAATGGCTGCTCTTATCTACATCTTGCACAAAGGCACGGCTTCCCATCTCAACAACATAAATGTTAAATTTACATTGAATTACAAATTAAAAGATGATGGGCTGCGCCTCTCTCTTAGTGTGCAATTTGAATTCGCTGGCATGGCTGGCTGGCTGATTGGTTGACATGGAGAGATGGTCCTGCATCATACTCCTCAGGTGCAAAATCATGAGCTCCTACTCATGCGCTTCCCCTCATATTTGTTGGAAATCCTCCTGGATCCCAAACAAACATCTGGAGTTTCCCATCTACTCCATCCTGATGCTTCTTCTACACTGCTGCTGCTGCTGCTTCCTTTCTGCTCAGCCTCTCCTCGCTGGCAGTTTCTACTAACCTCAACATCAGCCTTCTGATCTCCTCGATCACTGCATCCAGCTTCTCCAGTGGCTGGTCCTATTTTTGCAGTCTGCTCAGCTACAAAAAATTTCTGCAATTGGGCAGATCATCATGATCTCCCATGCCATCTTGTTCATCTTCATCTATGGCCTCAAGTTGCCACTCTGCTACAGACCTCTGTTCTGCAGTCTCCCTTTGACTGGTTGGTTGTTCAGTCACCTTCTCTGACAGCTCAACTTCTGTCAATTCTCTTGCTGGTCCCGGATTGTTCAGCCAATCCTCCAGCTTCTCTAGCTCCATCTCCCATGGAGTGATAAATATGCCTTCTTATTTCTTGTCTTCCTTCACTGCTAGCTTCAATGCTACAGCTTCTTTCTTTTCAGCTCCCTGGCCGAAATCATTGAGCCATTTCTCAGAATGCTCCTTCCCTCCTGCTTCTTCTGCTATCAGCTCCAACGCTACAGCTTCCTCAGCTTCCTAGCTGAATGAAATTAGACATTCCTTTGAATGCTCATTTTCCCCTTCGTCTGCTTCTACTTCTTCTTGGGTAGTCTCAAACACCTGCTCCAATCCCTCCTTGATAGTATCAACTGACTGTTCTTCTATTTTTGTTGCACCACCTACAACACAGATTTCTGCCTCTTCTTGGGCAAATGGTAGGAATACTCCAATTCCCCCAATCATCAAAATATCTCTCATCCCCTCCTCCTCTATCAGCTACATCTACTGATCCGAATCCACCTGATCTGTAAGCTACACCTGCTGATCCGAATCCACCTGTTCTGTCAGCTGCATATGCTGATCTAAATTCATCTCTGAATTTATGAGACCCTCAGATAGTCTCATATGCTCGTCTCTTCCCTCCTGGCAATATGAGACACTTCCACTGCCCTCTCGGCAGTCTTTGAGATGCTGCAGTGATCTCCTTTCACTGCCTAGATGGAAATGTAAAATTCTCTCGCTGTCCTCCTGACAGTCCGTGAGATCCCGCAGTGATCTCAATCTATTGCCCTCCTGGCAAACATGAATTTCTACTTCTCTACCCTCCTGGAAGTTCTTGAGATCATCAGACGATCCCAATCCATCCTCTTCACCAAGAATTTCTCCAATTTCTGGTTCACATATCTGAACCAATTCCTCCTCTGTGTTTTTGAGGTTTTCAACATACCTCACCCATTCCTTTAACAACCTATGTTGTCTTATGACCATCAGCTCCCTGACTGGCCACTTCATCTTTGGCTTCTTCATGGGCCACTCATACACCCATCTCGGCTTCTTATCCTGCCGCATCTTTAACTCGAGCCTTTCTATCTCTTCTCTTATATCAACAAGCTCTTCATCCATTTCTGCAAGCTTTTTCGCTTTGCTCTTCTTCCTACGGCCTTCAGTAGCCATCTTGCCATGTCTATCTGCCTCCCTGGCAGATTTGCTGCTGTCACTCTACATCTTGAGTGTGTCCAACTTCATCTTATAGTCTTGCTGACTGTCTATGGACTGCTACCTACCTGCAAACAAATCCTTACAGAGTCCTCCAGCGCTATGTCTTCCTCTTGCCTCCTCTGTCTACAATATACAAATAGAATCTCGCTCTGATACCACTTGATGTGTATCAGAGTGCTCTTTACCTCTTTCCTCTCTTTCCTAAAATATACAGACAAGCAATAGGCTCTGATACCACTTGATGCAGTAAGAGCGAAACTGCACCCTCCTTGTCGCGCTCCCTTGCTCACAGGATCATTCTAAAATCCCCTTCTGTTGAGCCTAAGCGGCTCCTTGGATTCCCTCGGGAATCACTGTGAAAATTTGACCCACGGGTCTTTTCTTCACCCTGTTGTGGCCTTCTGAACGACCATGGACAAATTCTCCATAGGGAATGTAATATCGGGTTTCGGGGTTTCCTGTTCCCTGTCATCAAGAGTCCTTGTACTCTTCAATCCCCGATCACCAATGAGCTCCTTTCGGCCTTAGCCCCTCCTGGCTAGGCTTTGGTCCATGTGACCACTTCTCATAAGACCACAGCCTTATGTCTTCCTATCGGGGTTTTGGGTTCTAATTTCTCGATGCTCTCCAATCCCCGTTAGCCCTCTAGGCTAAGCTCCTAGTCCATGTGACCCTTAACTCACAAGACCATAGCCTTGTCCCCCATCGGGGTTTCGAGCTTTCCAATGTCAAAATGAAAACGTCCCCAGGACTCGCAATTCCTCGAATCCCGACGCGCCCTTTACGTGTTATCCCTTCTGGCTAGGCTCTTGGCCAATGTGACCACTATCCCCGTGACCTCAATATTGTCTCCCCCTATTCGGGATTTTGGGGTTTCCAATGTCAAAATTCACATGTCCACGGGACTCGCAATTCCTCGAATCCTGACTTCCCGCTATACTGACAGCTGGCTCCCACAATGGAACTTCACACTTCTCCGGTATGCTGATAGCTGGCTCCCACTCATCGGGGTTTCGGGGTTCGTGATTCCAAAATGCACAAACACCTTGTCGCCAGGATCCCCGATATCCCGATGACCCAAATGCCGATCAATGAATTCCTATCGACCTTTCCCTGGTGGTGCCAATTTATGCCACGCGTCCTCTCTGATGGATGGTCCCGATTTCTCTGGGATTTTGAGACTTTTGATGTCCCAAATTTCTTGTCCTCAGGAACTCCGATTTCCCGATGACCCAATATCCCGACTCTCTGCATATTTCTGAAACCTGTCTCCCCAACGGATGGCTCAGATTATTTTGGGTAATTCCCCATGGAAATTCCCGATCTCATGTTCATGGTAATGTTGATATCCAGATGCACCAAAGTACCGACAGGCACTCGATATTCGCCACATGTCTCCACCAACGGACGGTCCAGATCGCTCCAGTGTTTTGAGACTTGAAGTGTCTCGATTTTCTTGACCTCGAGAATCCCGATTTCACAATGGTTGAAGTCCCGATGGTAACCCTCGTGCGGCTCCTATCCAATCCGATGGCTGACGGGTATCTGCTCAAGATCTGACTATTCAGATCTGTCCTTCTTATGTGCTTTCTCCAGAGGCTAAGCTCTGAGCATCTTCTCCTGATCCAATGGCTGAAAAGATTTCTATATGAACATCTGACGGTCCACAATTTCCTCCTTTTGTGCACTTCTCTGGACATGGAAACCAACGATCCAGATCTCTTTTCCCCGTTGATCCGACAACTGCTTTTCTCTCCTGAACTTGCGTACTTTCTTCCTATTCTTGGAATAATTCCATGTCTTCCAAAGGCCTCAACCTTTGTGCTCTTTTTCCTCTGTCGAGCTCCACGACCTTGAGCTTCACTGTGCGTAATAAAATCGTTTTCTCCTCCTGAGATTTTCTTCAAATCTTTGAAGACTTGACCTCTACCTCCTGTAGAGCCTTCGTGCATACACCACATTGTCTCTCCTGAGCTTCTCAAATCCTCAGACCCCTAAGGGATTTTATCTTTCTTCTCCCACAGATGGAGAATATGGATGCCCTCTTGGCTATCCTTCACTCAAGAAACCTCTTGCTGAGCCTTCTGGGTATTACGTAACCCAGCGAAGATCTCCCAGTGGATTCTTTAATCTAAGTTCCAGAACTCAAAGAGTTCTCTTCATTTCTGTGCCTATCTGCACACTTCCTCGACACCCTCCTGGCGGAGTATCTTCTCCACAGAACGTTCAGCAGTTTTGTCTCCTTTGTGCACCTATGCACTTGCTCAATGCCCACTTGGTAGAGCTCTCAGAATCCTCAGTGATTCTGTCTTCTTCTTTCTGAACTCACAACAAAGTTCCTCTCCACCGCAACCCATGCATATGCTCAATGCCTAGTTGGCAGAGCTCTACAGAATTCACAGTAGAATTCTGTCTGCAACTGTGTCTCTCATACACAACTTTGCCTCCAAGGTATCCAACAACCTTGAGGTCTTATCCTGAGTTGATGATTTCATCTTTTGTGCCGCAACACGTCTTTGTCTGACTCTGCAGAGTTTAGAAGTGCATCCTCTATGCACTGGTATTCAGAGTTCGCAGCACTCTGTCATGCCCTCCTAACATGAAACCTCAAAGACCCTTCAAGCCTGAAACAAAAAAACTCCTGCAGAATGCATCAACATAACATACATCTACAACATACATGAAGAACACACACAGACATCCACATAACATAGAATAATGCAGGAAAAACTGCTCTTTGTATTAAAATGGAAAATGCCTGTTTTTACAAGGGTGTTCTTGAGCTCTCTCTGGCTCTTCTCTTCTCTACCTTTTCTAACTACAAAATGAGATATGAAAATCTCTTTTACTTGAGGGAGCTCTTCGAGCTCTTCCCTCCAATCTTCCTACCCCCTTCAATTACATTGAATGGGCTGTCTAGTCTAGAATCAGATCTAGATCTCAGCCGCACATACATTAATGGCCGCTCTTATCTGCAGCGTACACAAAGGCACAACTTCCCAACTCAACAACATAAACATTAAAGTTACATTGAATTACAAATTAAAAGATGATGGGTTGCGCCTCTCTCTTAGCATGTGATTTGAATTCGCTGGCGTGGCTGGATGGCTGACTAGATGATGTCGAGAGATGCTCCTGCATCATGATTGCACATACAAAAGGAACTCTTATAGAAAAGAAAAACTAAACTCTAAAATCTATATCAACTTGCCACAAATTTATTCCCACTCGAATCTGCACAATAGCCTTTATCAGTCATGAAAATTAATTCACCATCAGACAAGTCTACACAGACTATCAAATATAGATCAACACCTCTGAAAAATAAGTGTCTGAATGATTTCCTTGAATATTGTTGTCTACAATAAGACCCTGCTATCACAAAAGATATTTAGGCTTTGATGAATATACGAATGAATGAAAACTTAACTATATCAACAAAACTCAAAGAGCAAACCTTAACATGCTTTTGCTTCTATCCTCCCCTTGTTCCTCCCTTTCTTGTTGCTTTTAACAAATTAGAATTGGTTGAGGTATTTGAACCAACTCATTAGTTAATTTAATTAAAATACTCAACTAACTTTAGTTAGGGGGAAAAGTCATAATTATAATTAAGGGTCATAATTAAATAATAACTAGTAGGTGGGACCCCTTGTAACTCCCTTTGGTTCATAACAATCATAACATAACCATTAGTTAGGAAAAAGACACATCCTTGTGCTTCTCATCAACATATTTACTTTTGGCAATTAAAACTCATGAAATCTAGAATTATGTCAAAATAATACTCATGTATCCAAAATAAACATGTTGTCCAAAGATCCCCAAAGTCAACTGTCATGGAACTATAGATATAATAAAAAAAACTAGAAACCATATTTTCCAGTTTGTGATGCAACCCTTTCTTGATTGTTGTTATTACCTCTTGATTTTCCTAAATTTTCCTTTGGCTGTGTAGAGCCTTTAGTCCTGATTTCACTGATCACGTTGGAACAATCATCCCTCAAATGCATCCAGGAAGACACAGATTTGTCAGAGCCATTGGAGGGTGAGGAAGGGGAAGCGGTGGCTTTTCCTTTATCAAGTGCATGGTGTGCCTCAATTTTTAATCTCTTGCTAGCATGGGAGAATTTCACTGTAGAGTGGTCAAGGGAAACTTTGGAAATGGGGTTAATAGGCGAAGAAGAAAGCAAAGACAAGTTGGGCCAGTCACGATGATGGGAGACTGTCGGGTGGACAATCTCCTACCATCCATCATTTTCAGGGACCTCAAGTCGTAATGGGACATGAGGAGGTATAGGGATATCGAGTGCTTGCAGGGCTTGGAAGGGAGGCCTTTCAGGCCTAGGTTGGACTATTCCCTACCCAATCCAATTAAAGAATCTGGCATGAAACAATTGGCCAAGCTCTTCTGAATCAACGTCAAAATGTATGTAGAACCTGGGCCTTCTTGGGCCTTGGTTCTAGTTACCTATACCTCTGTTTCCTCGGCCATGGATACCTTGATTGAAAAATATCATCCTTCATGCGTGATCGATTAAATAAACATACATGACAAATCTTAAAAATATGAAATAGATTTGACTCAGATATGTATCAAACTAATGCAATCCAATCCATACAATTTTTTTTGCTGTTAATCAACAAGCATGGGGGGAAAAAATGGTTCTCGAATATGTGAGCGGTTTGTATTGAGAGAAAATATGATATAATGAAAGGGGAGTAGACATGGTCACTGATCGATGACAACAAAAATCAACTATAAATCAAACCAATAATACCTCACTACAATCCACACAAGACACTGCCACTTTCATCCATTTTAACACAAAAATTCTCTTAGCTGTAATCAATCTCAGAACGAGTGAAAAAATGAATATGGGAGGTGAAATGGTTTGAAATTAGAGGAAAGTGAAATAATTGAAGGGGAGGAGAACGATTACTATTCTTGAAATTAATCAAGTGATCCATAAAACATTATGCAATAAGAATAAATGCACCAACCAACAATCATCATGACCAAATAACAATTATTGTGTACTTAACTAGTTCACTGTCCAATAATAAAATATCCAACATAGTGTCATCACAAGACAGTGTGTATTCCACACAATTTTTAAGAGTTTATGTTACCTTCATACACACACTCTACATTTTATAATAATTTACGAACAATACCCATTTACAATCTGTAACTATCAAAATCAATCACTGCCCATGTATTTCTTCAATCCACCCTAATACTCAAAACTCATGTTTTCAAATTAACAATGAAGTCTCTATCACTACAATCAGGTCCATCAAAATGCCATATTATTTGTTAACATATATATAGGAAGAAACCAAATAACCAAGATCAAACTGCAACCTGAATTGATATTCAAACATACAACCAACAACCACTGTTTAGACACAAGCTATGCATAGGATAAATTGCCCAGACAATGTAATTCTGCCACTGTAAAAAAAAAACAATTCAATGTGGCTTAAAGATCTGGGCAACCCAACCAACATGACAAAATTCCCGACAACATGCCCTTTATAACCAATGATCGATTAACATGATTAAAACTCTGTGAAACCCAATCTACCCATATGATACACATTGCGTAACCATCCCAAAAATGGTGCAATATTTCCATTTTACAGAACCAAACACATAGTCACAGAAATATCTCAATTCATTGTTGAATCATCAAACCAACACAATATTACTTCAATTTATTCCAACTGTGATCAATTATGTTGTGCAATTTCAGGCTTAAACAATCAAATAATCATAAGAATATAATTCCTAAAGTCATCCAATTCAATAATCTTTTGGCCCCAAAAGGAAACCACAATTACCACGACCATTATTTATTTTTCAAACACACAACACTTCATGAGAAATGTCAAGAATTTCCACCAATGCTATATGAACATTCAAATAATCATCAATGAAAATACCAGTGACTATGTATCTATCAAAAAACTCATCACTCTCTAAAAAAAATAACAACCTAACAAGTTGTGGCAATTACGCATACCCACACATCCAATCGAATCGGGGCAGTGGCCCTTTTCCATTAATACTGCTGAGCTATAAACATAAGGAGAGTAACTGTGTTCTTTGAAAGTGCAACTGGTAATGTAGGGTTTACAACTATTATAACCAAGCCAGTGACTATATATCAACCAACACGACTGTCATACAACCAACTGGGTGATCCTGTTCTCAAAAGAGTCGACAATTATACAACCATCCAACAAAACCTGAGTCATAAAACAATAGGCCAGGTTGGTCTTCTTGAACAATTTCCAGACTGGAGGCCCAATTTTGCTTCATATTCAACACAAGGAGAGCATAGCCACTCTTGTAATGGAAAATACTCTAAGTCCACGGTGCATACAGGGCGAACCACGACTCATTCGTGGTCGGGCACAAATCCATGACAGGGGCCATAACTGAAACGTAGGGCTCTAGTTTTTCCTGGAAAAGTTTGTTTAATGCACACATGGTATATCCCTCATGCTCTTTGATCAATAATCACATCATAGAGGTGAACACAAGGCCGAGTAAGAATAGGAAAAACCCACTTCCTGACCCTTACTAGTGAAAACCACCAATGTCGAAGTGAGCAAAACACAGTGATGCAGGATTCCCTTAACCATTAAACTTGAAATCTAGAGAATGGATTTAGAGACAATGCATACCCAAGACCAAACAAAAACCCTCCACTTAAACTAGTAAGAATAACAGAGAGCTATCACCCATGATGATTAATAATCTTACGAATTCAATATCATTGCAGGAGGAACCATCCAACAATAACCAAATTTCAAACAGTTGCAACACTCAGGAAAACACAACCCAGTACACCTGATCCAATAATCATTTCATAACCAGAGAAGAGTCATGAATGGCCAGAAAAAGACATGTCTGCGATCAAAATCCTTAAATGAGAGTTGGCGAAGTGGTTCCTTCTTGCTAAAATTTTGGATCATAACCATTGCGGCAAGATCAAACAATAGCCCGATTAGGCTGGCGACTAACAAGAGGGGTAAAGGTGATGTTCATTAAATGCTTGTCGCCTCCACCCACAATTCATTTACTCATCAGTACATGCCAACCAACTCCCAATTAACGCCATTAATTTAACTATGCGTTGGAATATGCATATGTTACTTGCCAAATGCACTTTCCATATAATATATCCAATTTCTTAATATACAACTCAAACAAAATCGCATAACCATTAACATTCACCACCTTATCAAGTGCGGCACCACATTTCACACCATATGCATATTAAACATGTAGGTCAATCACAATTTCAAAACCATTTTCTTCCTAGCTAGGGCTTAACAATAATCATCAAATATTTTCATGCATGTAGTATAATTAGGATAGCTTTAAAATATTCCCCTTGTGACTGTTTCTCATTTCCTTTAAGTGATTCACATGTGATATTGTAGAACTAGGTCTCCTTCCCTTGCATTTGTTCTAGTATTTTTCCTCTCTCAAGACTGCCCTTCATGTAATTTTACTAACATGTTTGTTATGCATGTGCAATAAGAACATACAACAATGACATTAATGAATAGCATAAGTTGTAGTAACATAAGGAATGAACACTTAATAAGCTCAAACCATAACCAATAATAACAAGATCTTCATCAAACATGTAAGCTATGTCGCACATCATCACAACATAAAAAATGAACAGATCTACTCTCCAATAGTTCAAGGGGGTCCCACCTACTAGTATTATTTAGTTTTTATAATAATAGGCTTTAGAAACACTTTGTGGGAAAAACTTCGTTGACAATTTTTAATCATCAACAAACTAATGACTCCACAGGAAAATTTGTTTTCAATAGATTTAGAACTCAAAGCTCATGGTTTCGTGGACCAAAACAATAGGTCAAGAATATATAACTTGGATGATTATGCAACAGGGGGAAGTGAGCAGATTTAATGGAAAGATGACTGAGAATTTGAGGATAACCCGGGAAAAAAGTTAAGTATGAGGAGTTTTTCCACTATATGGATAATCCATTGACAAGAATCCACTCTTTAACTTGTAAGGATAAAATATCCAGATTTTCTCTTAAAATCTCAATGGATGAAGAAAAGGCGAGAAGAAACGGGAGACAACCAATTCTTTATAAGGAAACAGTGGAAATACATAACAATTTCAAGGGTCCTTCAGAGGAGACATCATAACAACTATGTAATCTTGATTGTTATTGAATAACAATGCTTCACGGGAGTGTTATTGTAGTAGAGTTGATCCAACCTCTTATTTTGACCAAATTAACTAAAATATGATAAGGACAAAATCATAACAGAAATAAAATCACACAATTTAAAACTATAGAAATAAAATGACCGAAAGTAAAAGTAGCACGCATTTGTTAAAAACAGAAAGAAGAAATCAAACTATTGCAAAGAAGAAATCAAATGATAGAAATGTAAAAATAGAAACCTAAATAACTAAAAACCCAATTTATTATTTATGTACAAAAGGAAGGAAAAGAATTCTTGGGATCAGGTGGGATGACATTTCGCATAGAGGAATGCATCATCTATTTTAGATGTATGATTCATGAATTGAAAGATGATGCATAAATCATATTGGTCGTGTTTCCAACCAACAAGTGCATGTATTAAGGGTAGTGAGCCTATCAAGACCCCAAAAAAATGATTACCATCTTGTAGGACGTGCCAAGCAACAAGACGAGATTTCGGCTGGATATTGAAAACATGCACATGATCCATAACATTAGAATGATGATTAGAAGTTTTGATGAAGAGGGTGGAGTTAATGGGATTTTTAAGCACTATAAGGTCATCATTTACGATCTCTTGATCAAGAAAATAAATACCATGCACCGAGTGTTGGAAGATTGGTTGTTGCCATTGATGTCAACCCTAGTCATGGGTTTTGGATTGCAAGATTGATGAAGGTATTTGGACATGAAGTAAAATACACATGTAGATACAACACCCATGGATGGATAATATACATCATGTTGTTTCCAGTGGTATGTGGCATGTCACATGGATCCTCATGGTTGAGGAGAAATGAATTTTTGAAGATGACAAAGTGAA
>JZKD02S0332739.1:694438-718452 GCA_000966675.3 Picea glauca
CAAAGTTATGATAGGTGTAGCATTCAACCTCATTATTCAATAAGTCAAACTTATTGTTGCAATGTTGCCTACTTATTGACTGTTGATTATTTCTTGACTATATCATCTTTTGTTAGAATGAATTTCCTTATTGGTTGAATTTCCTTCATGGCTTGACATGTTTAAGATCTAGGATCTACCCTTAGATAAAAGGGGATGTCTCTGATACCAAGTGTTGGACAACTGAGAGGGGGGGGTGAATCAATTGTTACCGTGCTTAAACAATTATGGTTCTTTTAAACTCTTTGTAGAGACACTGAATGATGATCACAATAATGCAAGGAAATAAACAATGGCACTTTCAACATCATTCACATATATAAGAAACACAGAGACATATATTTTCTGAGGAAACCCATGCAGGGTAAAAACCTCTTTTTCTTTATATGATAAGTAATAGTTACATTCTTTACAGTATCATACATATGAGCACCAACTCATAATGAGGATACAACCTCAGTTTTTCAAGCTACAACTTGCTGAGAGAACCAACTCTCTGTTTTCTCTAGCACCCACTAGAAGGAAGCACCAACTCCCTGGTTTCTCTGGCACCAACTAGAAGGAAGCACCAACTCGCTAGTTTCTCTAGCACCAACTCCCTGTGTTCAAGCACCCACTTGTCCCTTTAAGGACACCAGTCCTCCCTGGCTCCTCCCAACCACCCTGAAATATAATTCTTTGCTATGAAACTTATTACAGTGATATGATGTTCAACAATGGCTTACCAGACTCATCATTGTTCTGCTACATTTCGTTGCCCTGTCTGCCTCATTGCCTTTCTACACACATCACTTGCGCTGTCTGTTCTTCCACTTTTTATGCTCTATGTGCCATGTCCATTCACTGCATCGTTCCTCTTCTGTGTTATTCAGTTGTTGCACTCTCCTCCTTCTTCACACATGAATCACCTTTACCAACAACAACCATAGCAAATTTCAACAGCAATCGCAACCAAATCTCTTCTCTGTATCATGTATTTATATCTTATGTGCACCTTGTGCATGCAATGTTCACAATGCCTTTGCATGTTGACTCCACGCCATTATCCTCCACCTCTCAAGTGATCTGTCTGATCATCATCATGACTCTTCAGCTTCTCTGGTAGTTTGAGACTCTTCGTCTTCTCTGTGACAGTCGAACTCACCTTCTCTATTTCAGTTACAGGCCTCAATGCTCATCAGCTATCAATCGCCTCCATGATCATCTTCAATCCTCTCAGAGACTCTTCACCTCCTCTATCAGTCATCCCTAAGTTTCTTTGCATCCTCTGGTAGAAACCATCAATGGTTTCTAGCAGTTTCACTGTGTCATGCAAGAGTAGTCCTCAGATCTCCTTCAGGTTAATCTATGCCATTGGATGAGCTTTATTAATCTTGCCTTTAGACTGTGTTTCGGCATTTCGGCATTCCTGTTGGATTGTGTTCTTTCCTCTCCAAGTCGAGATCCCTGAAACTCCAATATGGAGTTACATCTACGGTCCAGATCCAAGCTTGATTTAACGGTTGTGATTGAATCGCCATATCACATATCGCGATTTCGGCATTCTTGTTGCCTTGTTTTCTATTTCTCTTAATGTCGTGATCCACGAAACTCCGATATGGAGTTATTTCAACGGTCTATATCTGATCTCTGTTTCAGTTACATGCCTCAATTCTCATCGGCTATCAATCGCCTCCATGATCATCTTCATTCCTCTCAAAGACTCTTCACCTCCTCTATCAGTCATCCCTAAGTGTCTTCGCATCCTCTGGTAGAAACCATCAATGGTTTCTAGCAGTTTCACTGTGTCATGCAAGAGTAGTCCTCAGATCTCCTTCAGGTTAATCTATGCCATTGGATTAGCTTTATTAATCTTTCCTTTAGACCATGTTTCAGCATTTCAGAATTCCTGTTGGATTGTGTTCTTTCCTCTCCAAGTCGCGATCCCTGAAACTCCAATATGGAGTTACATCTATGGTCCAGATCCAAGCTTGATTTAACGGTTGTGATTGAATCGCCATATCGCATATCGCGATTTCGGCATTCTTGTTGCCTTGTTTTCTATTTCTCCTGATGTCGTGATCCACGAAACTCCGATATGGAGTTATTTCAACGGTCTATATCTTATCTCTATTCAACGGCTGCGATTAAATCGCGAATTCGCATATCGCGAAATTGGGGTTCCTGATGTCAATCATCTTTGTCATGTCCAACTCTCGATCCCCGATGCCTCTCCATTGAGTGGAATCAATGGTCCAGATCAAAGCTTGATCTGACGGCTTAGATTACATCGTGATTTCACATATCGCGATATCGGGATTCCTGATGTCAATGTTCTTTGACAACTTCAACACTCTATCCTCGAAACTCCAACAAGGTGTCCATTTGCTGACGTCATACGTGGATTGACATGTGTTGAATACTACCACATGTCACTTTGATTCATGATTTACATGTGCCTGAAATGTTGAATCAGCCTGACACTTGTCATTACCTGGTTGTGACACATGTTCCTAGCTGACGTGGTCTACTGACGTGAGTCGGGTCGATGGTTCAGATGTGATCTTGATTTGACGGCTCAGATTGAGCCAGGATTTTTCATATCGAGAAATCAAAATTTCTGTTGCATTGTTTCTTTGACATTTCCAACACGCGATCCTCGAAACTCTGATCAACGATCCAGATGTGATCTTGATTTGACGGCTCAGATTACGCCGAGATTTTTCATATCGAGAAATCAGGATTCCTGTTGCATTGTTTCTTTGACATTTCCAACATGCGATCCTCGAAACTCTGATAGGGAGTCAGATCAACGGTCCACATAACCCCCTGAGATGGACGGTCCTCCTGCTTCTGGGATTTTTGATCCCTTTACTCCTTGCACTTTTAAAGATCGTGCAGGTTTTCCTCGATCCAACGGTGGTCAGACCCTGTGCTCAGATCTGACGCCTGATATCTATTCTCCTCTTCAGCACCCTCTTCTTTTCTTCATTCATATCTGACGGCCATCGGGAATTCAGGATGAGATCCAGTGATCACTGGCGCTTCTCCTCTGGAGCATACTTTGTCCTTTTTTTTCCTTCGCTGCATACTCTGATCTTGCCATTAATGACAAGCTTACTTTGCCTGATAATAACCTGCCAACAATCCTCTGCACTATCTCTTTTGAACTTAGCGGGCTTGCTCTGCGACGTCTTCCTAAAATACTTCCGGTGCCCGTCTCTTACATTCTTCCTGTACTCATGCCATCTTCATTGTTGTACTTTCCATCAATGACAAGCATGCGCTACCTGTTAAACATTTGCCAACACTTTCATAGTGCTATTCTATTTCCTTTACTTCTAGTGCCAAAATATTTTATTGTTTTGTTTCCTATTGTTCCCTTTCTGATCCAACTTTTGGAGGTGTGGTTGGTGTCAAATTCCCAACCAACTATATTATCTCTTGTTTATATCCCTCCATTGTCTACACTATGTTCTATAGATTTTCTTCTGCACTAATTTCTCCTTCTAGTGCACTCTCTTGAATTGTTTGGAATACTTATTCAAGTATTTTATATAATCTATATATGTGCCATTTTTCCTCTTCATGTTAAATATGCATTTCTTTGAGAACTATCTCTAGTACCTATTTTTCTTCCTTGGCTATCTCCAGGTTTATTTCATCCATCCTACCTCTGGATTGAAATTATTGCACAACACTGACCTATAACTGATAGAGATATTTTGTTGGTATCTTATCCAACACCAATTCCATCTATTTTATGTCCTTGACTTTTTTATGTGCCAAGTCCTCATCTATTTGTAGCACGTCTTTAGTAAGGCTAAATTTTTCACTCACAAATTTTGTTATCTACATTGTCTCCTCCTCACTCTGCGTTGGAAGGTGTTGTTCTTTCATTTTTTGATGTTGTGCTTCCCCTTGGTGCCACGCATTAGTAAATTGTATCTACTCTAATACCTAATTTACATTTGTCAACTCTTGCATTATCTTTTCTCTTTGTTTTTTTGTATCTTTTGGGATTCCATGGTGTGGTCCTCTACATTTTCTGCAACTAGTTATGCATCATCCTCTGTTATTGTATACTATGGGACTTTCTTCCATGCCTTCATTTTATTGTGCACTCCACTTGACTCTACAATATTTTTATTCAATGGTCTTTTCTGTGTTGTTTGTGTTGTGCCTGGGGTATCTAGTATATCCTCTCCTTCTTGTCCCTCCTATGTAGAAATGTAGTCCTTCTTCTATGTTACATGATTAGAAACATCTTCATCATCCTTATACTATGTGATAGGATTGAGGATAGGATTTTTATTTGTCACTGCGATCCCCCTTGCCTTCTTATTCTTCTAAGTTGAACATCTTATGTTTTTTGTTGGGGTAATCTTTGTTTGTCATGATCCTGTTTCTGTTGGTTGCTTGTCTTTTTCTTTCTACTTGTCTTTTATTGGCTACTTGTCCTTTAGTGGCTCTACTAGGACCTTCCATTATTCCTTCTAGTCTTTCATTGCCTATTGGAATTCCTCTATTGTGATGCAGTATCTCATCCAAAACCACTCCTTCTATGGATCCCTCTTTGATTGGATCCACATATTTTGTTTTGAGTCTTTGAAGTTAGCTATGCTTTTGTAATTCTCCACCACCTCTAGTGGGATTCTCTAAATATGTCATGAATATGCTTCCATTTTTATTTATTTATCTTGCGAAAATTTTGTTCAATAGTGATTCATACAGTGTTGTGCGACACTTTCCATTTCTATGAAAGAAAATGTTGTATTTGGGGTGTTTCCATCCCACTAATGCAATCAATATAATTATCCAGGAGTAATGAAACTTTGTTCCTACGTCCTGGGAATACTTGCAATCATCAAGAAATGAGTTTAGAAAATATAGAATCCATATCAATATCATTCCCTTAATGCATTATGTGGCTACTTCTATTACCCCTACGAGAACTTCTTCTTTATGATACCTTTTTTATGTAAATATTCCCCTGCAGACATGTGAACTTTCCCTTGGATTACAGACCCCTAGACCAAGACAAAACATTACATTTGGACACTACCATTCCTATAGATTCATTTTATCCATCAAAAAAGAGAGAAGGAGGGGAAGTATGATGTACCTCATTTACGATGTTTGTCCAAGATACTCCAATTCACGAGCTCCAAACAATACCTAGAATGGATAACAAGAAATAAACAAGTATCTCCTATTGTAATGGATTAGAAAAAATCAATCGATCTATGAAGATTAAGACAAGCATAGACAAGCACAAGTAAACACTTGAACGAAATAGGCCAAGTATATTAATGAGAACTTCAAAAGGAAACTCAATATTCATATGTTGTTTCAACAACCTCTCCAAGTTCTCTTCATCCAACCCTTGCTCAAAATATCCACAATCAAAATAACAATGCTCTCCTAATTTTCTCCTCCTTTTCAACATGGAAATGCCTCCATTTATAGGCTTTGAGAGACTCAACTACCTTGGGTATATTTTGAATTAGTTTAGGATATGTCTCTAATAGTTGTGATATCTTCCTTAGATGCATCCCTGGAGTCATATTCAATCCAAACTAACCCAATCCATCGACAATTGTCCTTAGAGGAAAGTGGGATTTATTCCATGATTCCATCAACCAGCTCAACACTCACTTAAAATGGAAAATATAGCGTTGCAATGCTCCCCTTGAGATGGAAAAGGAGCACCAATGATCCCTATGTAGGACGAGAGGAGAACTAATCTTCTAAAAGTCACCAAGATGAGTAATTCCCTAGTAAAAATACTTGTTCTGACTGTCATATGATAGGGTTTCTTCTTCTAACATGTTTTAGGGGTTGTAGAAAGTGTTTTCATGGTGTAGTTCAATGTGTGACACTTAGGAAAAGTGAATGAAACACTTATGACACTTGCAAAAATAAAAGTGTGACTCTTGTGACATTGTCGAAGTGACAAATTTTTATGTGTAACGGATTTTTCCCCAAAGTGTGAAGTCAGAAGAGGAATGTTGATGGAAAAAACACTTTGTAGATTCTTCGAAGCAAGCGTACATAGTTGAAGAAACTGGTAGAAGATACAAAAAACCATCAAAGATTGTTGGTATGTGTTCCATCCTTGAGGTAGTAATACCTATGCTCAGAATACGAATGACTCAAAGAATAACTACCAATAAATACACTGCAGGTCCATGATGATATTGACTAAGGAGATGGCCACCAAAGATACATTGTGGATAAATTCCTCTATGACCTGACTTGATTGTAGCCATGAAAGAATACACGGTGGAGCTATGATGTGATAATAACATAGCCATAGACCAATAAAAATGGGATCTGTGTTAAAACATGTATATCAGTTGGATAATATCCATTGTAACATAGGTAAAGTTTATATGCAGATGAATACTCAACCTAGGGTCTTCGTCCTGATCCTATAACAATAAGATTTTGTCTATGTGAATAAATGATTTGATGTCGAACATGACAAAAACCACTTGATTACAAATCATTGAGGTATACCATTAACAAGTGTGAGAGAAATCAATATTGATGTTGATGATTCTCAAGGTACTTTAAATTACAATCCAACGAATGTGAATAATGAGCCGAATTCGAACACTCGTGAAATCAATTAGTCAGGGGTAATTAATGCATACCCACTACCAAATGCGAGGAGGACTTCCATTGATTCATGCAGGTCCAAAGGTACTTATGTGTTCCTAAGTTTATTTCCCAGTAATTTGTTGAAGTCGTCAGGAAAAGACTCATCGAAGGAAGGAATTGATGTATCCCTCATCAATTGACATGAAACTCATCATAGAAAAGTGATAAGATAAGATATATAAAAATGGACTAACATGGGTATGGGAACTGGTAATATTGTAGATGGATGAATTTTGAGGTGAATACTTCCCTTGAACACTGAAGCAGGACATAATACTTGGTAGCATAGACTTAGAGTGGACCAAAACATAATGCAACAAGTTCTGGGGCATTCTTTGGATGAGCCAAAGGAGTAGAAAGACTCATAGAATTGGTTATGTGCGGAGGCTAATGGATCGTCCAAGTGTATGGTGAGGTGAAACAAAGTGTCATGTTCAAGGGAGACCATAAGAGCTTCCTTAAAATATCTCAAGAAATGCAACCCACTTGCTTCAATTTTTACCCCATCCAGATAGATGAGTACCTATTTTTCATTTAACGACTTCAAGGAGGGTAATAGATGCTCGATATAACTCACCTTCTGTAAGTTCATCTTCCTTTATTTAACCAACTGGAATAAGTAAACATTCTTCCCCAAATGGGCCCTTCAATGTGTATTTGTGCGAGTCCAGAGAATGAAAACTCAGTTGTATTTGATGTTTAGGGAGTTTGAAATTAACTTAAAGAAAACTCCAAGGTTGTCCTTTTTCATAATTTTAGTCTCTGAAGTACAAAAAAAGTATAAAATAATACTACGAAGAACTCTTCTAGCCATGATTTAATAGAGCATTCATTTTTCATAGTGAGACTACTGGGACCGAAAAAGGGGTAATATATCACCCAACAAATGACTCTTCATATTTCAATGATATAGAAGTACAATGAAGTTTTCTTAATAGAGTCATAAATTCATTAAAAAGTATCTTCTTCGTATTTTCCTACATAATCAAGTCATTCTGGGAAACAAATGTCAGCAGTTTCTTAAACATCAACAATAATTTACGAAAAAACTCAAAAATAAATATTATTAATGTGAAAAAAGGTTTTAAATGTCTCTATTTGGAAATAGTAAAAATTCAATTAGGGAAAAAACAAGTCATTTACACCTTTCATTTTACAATTTGCCATTTTTTATTTAGTTTTCCCTCTTTGAGAGTGATTCTTTAAGTGTCGATTGCGGGAGCTATGAGAGACCATTTTAAATTTCTTCAAGACCAGGTTGGTAGTCTATACATCTCATTAATTTACATGATTTCTTTATCTTTTTCAACCTTTATTTCATGAGTTTGGGCTCTCTATAGAGCCCTAGAGCATCGATCAGGATCGACGCTCCCTTAAGGAATCAAGGGGGTACTATTCAAGATTTTAGTTCCCTAGTATGCCTTCTAGGGGAGCGCTAGTGCTCTTTGTTTTCTTTCCAGGAAGCATTGAGTGCAAAAATTGAATTTTTGTTTAGTTTTTAACTTTGAAAAATAAATTTTCTCTTTGTGAAAACTTGGCTAATGTGATTTTCTTGTGAATTTGCAGGTTTCCATTGGCCAATATGATTGAATGGAAGGAATGAGAACATGAATTTGATGATATGGCCACCTTACAAGACCCTCAAGTGAGGGAAGATCTAGGAAAATGAGGTTTGTTGAAGTATTTCAAGGTACAAAATATGAGAAACTAAGTTCTTTTTCTCGAGTATCTGAATGGGTTATGGGACAACAATGAGAATTTTTTTTGTATAGGATCTCATATGCTTGAGATGAAAATTGAAGACATGTATTTCCTTGCGGGGATTTCAAAGAGGGGAGCACCCATCATTTTGTCTGGACATCGATCTACTCCATTGCCAATAGATTCATATGTTTCCCATTATTGTGTGTCGGGATCAAGCTTAGTATGGGGAAGAATCATCATGGAAGATGCGATGGACCTACCACTTCTATCCATTCAATTTAATATCACTAAAATGGAGGGAAGCACTAGTGCCCATATTACTTCCAAATCTTAGATATCGTATGTTATTTAGTGCTTGGAGCCCAATATTTTTAACTGGAGTGCAGGGTTCTTGAGAAATGTCAAAGAGAAAATCTCAAAATGTAGAACAGTGAAACAAAAAAAAATTGGATATGTATTCTTCCTGGTTTCATTCTTCTTGGAGCGAGTACCACAAATGCAACCATAGGTTGCAATGGTAGCATGACCTGCATCTAAGCCCCATATGGAAAGGTGGAAGAGCCTCTCACCTCGGTTGGGGAATGAGCCCTCAACCTTTCATTTTACCATTGAATTCTTCACATGGTGGAGAAGGAAGCTCCTGGTGATAGAGGATCTTCCTTATGTTGGGGTTGAATATAGATGTAGTGTAGATTTAGTGCTCCCCAAAGAGGCATAGTGGGATGCATCGGGTAAAATATGAAAGATCATGACCTTGCAACAATGTTTTTTTTTTTATATGTATATATGTATTTTTTTTTTGTACAATTAGGGATATAAACCATTTTTTTTCTTCATCAAGATAGAGGCATGTCATGTCCAACGGGGATGCCAACATTAGGACATTGTGGTGATGTTTAGGAAGAAGCGAAGGTTGGTGTCGAAGTAGGAGGAATCTGTGAGGAGGAGAGGAACCTTCACGGATTGGCGATGGTTGTTCCTTCCATGAGGATACAATATGTACCATTCCATCTTCAGAGCCACACAGTCCCGCTTCCTGAAGGCCTTAGACATTTGCTACAACGAGTTGCTAGATTGGTTGTGTGCTATGTTGAGAACAATGTAGTGCAGGAAGATGAGTAGAGTCTCCTGACACAATAGTCTTTTATGATTATGTCATGGACATAATGGCCCACATTTGTTCCCTTCTATGTACTTTTTGGATGATGTATTTTGACACATTTTTCTACTTTATATACAGAAACATATATATGAGTTTTTTCATGGCTACTTATTCTTTTTTAAATGATGTGATGTTTTTATTTACATGATTTATGTTATGAATTTTTATGTATGTGTAATGTACCAATCCAACATATAATTTTCTAATGAGTCTGTAATTGTATTAATTTCTCTCGATATATGTCTATATTCTAAAAATTCAAAAGATATTTTGAGATGGTGAACCCTTAGATGGAGATGTAGCAAAAATGGATTACGAACAATGTATTCACGGTTACGTTTATGGACCAGGAGTTGAGAAACAAGGTCAATAATCAATAGAGATATACCTAAATAAGAAGCTTTGGTTAAAAGTACAATGATGACATGATATTCAGCGACATTATTGGTTGCAAATCCGAGGAAAATTCCTCCTAAACTCACTATCTCACTAGAGTGGTAGATGACCCAAGATACATAAGCGATGTTATGGGTATGTCGAATAACGTCATCCACAAATCCAAAATAGATAGGAAAGGATGATGACATCTACACATTTGAGCACAAAGAACAGTATAAGAAGCTTTAAAGAATGGGGAAAAACTCCCGCATGCAAAAGAAAAGACCCACAAAAACAAAAATATATAGTACAATAATGTACAAATCACACATGTGAGATATTATATACATAATACTTCTTAAGGTAAATCCCATTTTGGGGCTCACCGAGAGATAATCCATCGAAATCCACTAACTCGTAGGTGCCTCTCTATAACACATGCTTCAAGATGTATGGCTCGTGCCACATAGGTTCTAACTTACCTACACTAAGTTTGTCCTAATCTTTGTCATAGAACATGATCAAATATCCTTCTACAAAATCGCGATGTTGAAAAGACTTATCGTATTGAGTCTTGATGCATTTTTTATATGTCTCGTTAATGAGAGCATCATCATGATGAGTTTAATATAAATTTGTTATATATAAAAAAAAATCTTATTCGATATAAGTATGGGGTAGGAGTTCTACGGTTAATTTCAGGGATGGAATCTTGCATTCAATTGGAAACACATTTCCAACCAATATACCAATGGGAAGGGCATAAATATAGTGGCAGTTTTTACTGAAGTCCTATAAGACCAGAGTGCGGAGAATAGTTACAAATTCCAACAGGTTTTGTTCACCCCCACCATTTGTTGAATCATGGTATTTAGGAATTTCTTGATGGCCTGAAATTGTCCATTGGCCTAAGGATAATAAGGGGATGCATTTTCATGACAAAAACCCAATTTGGTGCATAATTCACCCATCATTTGGTTTTGGAAATGGGATCCATGATCGGTTAAAATTGCTTGTGGGAATATAAAGTGAGTGATGATGTGATTGAACATAAAGAGTGTGGAAATTTGGCCATATTTGATAAATGTAGGCATAGCCTTAGCCCATTTGGTTAAGTCATCGATCGCAAAAATAATATAATTGTGCCACCCGACTATGGTAGCCTTACATTGCATGAAATCTATACCCCATTTTGCAAAGGGGTCGATGGAGACAATTAGATGGAATGGATATGGGTGGGTATGTACTTTCTTCTAAAATATCTAACAAGGTGGGCATTTTTTAATGGTCTCAATGCAGTATTTGAATATGGAAGGTGAAAAATAACTCGCACGTAAGATTTTTTGGATTGTAGCCATCCCAGAAAGATGACCACCATAAGCTCCAAGGTGATAGTCATTTAAAACGTGTTCATCCTCTTCATGGGTTAAGAAACTTCGTATAACAGTGCCAATACCTTGGAAATACAAAGTGTCACCAATGATAAGGTATTGCTTTGAATGGTGTCTAATGTGACCTCGTTCATCACGTGAAATGCCTGGCTGGAAGTGTTGGGTCTAGAGATAGAGAAGAATGTCTCCATACCATGCATCAAACATACTAATGAGGAACAATGACTCATTGAGAATGGAATCACTCAGTTCAGTATTTTCATCAGTATGAGGAAGAACGCAAATTAATTCGGCAAAAACCACCGATTTCTTAGCTTTGGATTTGGAAAACTCTAGATCGAATTCTTGGAGAATAACGATCCATTTGGAATATTTTCCCCCAAGTAATTGATGAGTCAATGTGGTACATAGGGTTAGAGTCAATAATGATCATGGTAGTGGGAATAAAAATATAGTGTTGAAACCTTTGGACAAAAATAACTGCTTCCAAAGCCAAATTTTCAACATGTGAATAACAAAGTTCAATACCTGAAAGGATCTAACTTAAATAGTAGATAACATTTTCGACATCGTCATCATCCTCTTGTAATAACACCATGGTAATAGTAGAATTAGAGAAAGACAAATAAAGGATGTAATCTCTCACATAGTGGTGGGGATGTAACAACGGTGTATTCAATAAAGCATGCTTGAGATCACCAAAGGAGCATTGAGCAGTTGCATCCTAGATAAAATGGGCATCTTTCTACAGTAATGCCATGAATCCTTTAGTAATTTTAGCATAATTTCATATAAAATGGAGAAGAAAGTTAGCCTTCCTTGCAAACTTTGTAGTTGGGTAAGATTTTCTGGACAAGTTAAAGAGAGAATAATTTTTAATTTTAAGGAATCCACCCTAATACCATATTTGGACACTACGAAGTCGAGGAGTCTTCCTGGTTCAATAGAAAAAATGAATTTATGGGGTTTCAAAGGTATGTTGTAATACATACATCTAAGAAATATTTCTCTTAGATGACTAATATGATCATGTCGATGAGCCGAGTGAGCTGGAAATTCATTGAGATAGGGTTCAACAATATGTTTGATGTCATGGAAAGTATACGACATATCCCACTGAAACGTGGCTCCAACATTTTTAAGTACAAAAGGTAATTTTTGATAGAATAAAGTCCTACATGGCTAGATATAGATTTTTTTGTATTGATCAACATGAAAAATATTGATCTGTTTATAGCTAGAAAATCCATCCATAAAAGAGAAAATGACACTTACGGTGCAATTATCAATTTGGTCGATAAAGGGTGTAGGTTAATTGTCCTTAAAACAATATCTATTTATATCCCTATAATCGACACAAACATGAATTTTCCCTTGTTTCTTGGAGATCAAAACAATGTTGAAGACCCATTCGGTTAGAGTTACGGGATAAATAAAACCAGATTTCAGTAACTTTTCTTCTTTTTCCTTGATTGTTGCAATTTTGTTGGGGTGAACCGGATGAAGTTTCTGTTGTATAGGTTTAACTACAGGGTAAGTTTTGATTTCATGCACAATGATCGAAGGATAGATCCATGGAATTTCTTCATAGCTCTAGGAAAATAAGTCGCGTAGTTATTTAAACAAGGAGGTGTAAGTTTCAATCTCTTTTGTTTAACAATTGACACATAGTTGTATGTTTTCCACAATACCTTTTTTTGTGGATATGTAGACATTGATTGGTTGAGATATGTTTCCAAAATTTCCCTCACAGATGGTATCTTGAGTGAGTATCGAAGATTGGGGAGTGTCAATCATATCGATGGGAAATATAGATGAAATATATTTCTCAATATCATCCAAAATGGGAAAAAAAGATGAATGATGGTGATTTTCATCCCATGGTTCCTCCTCGATATTAAGCATATCCATAATGGATTCATTGGATGGAAAAATTAGTAGGATGTTATCAAAAGTGGATGATGGTGAATCTAACCAAGATGGTAGCGAATAGGAATTAGATGCTAACAAATGTTTGTTGTCAGGTGAAGGAGAGGAAGATTCAATGGAATCATACTCGGCCTCTATAAGACTAAGTTTCATAGTGTCACATAGTGGATATAATTCTAAGGGACTAAGTATGATCCATGGATCAGATGATTCGAAGTACTAATGTACCATATATGAAATCATATAAGTCGTTGAGATTTGTTGCGTAGTTGGAGGAAGAGGTGTGGGGAAAGTTCTCATGAGCGAAGAATCTTTCAGTAGACCAAACCCAAAAATTTAATAAGTAATATTTTAATCCACAAAACATGGAATATTTTTGGTTGTTTGAGTGCATTCATTAGGGGTGCAGTAATCTAACTGATCGATGGTCACTATTTTACCTTGATGAGGAAATTGGACACATTGAAGGACTGATGAAGAAACAATAGTCATAGCACAAAACCAATTTATTCCTAGCAATAAGGTATAATTGATTGGAGCATCGACTACTTCTACATCGAGGAAACAATCGCCCCCCCCACCCCCCCTCGATTGAACGAATAAGGATTGTAACAATCCATGAGGTTGGAAACCTCTTCCATCAAATCTATTAGCACTCCATAAATTTGTTTGGCTGATAGAAAGATGACAAAGGTAAATTTTTCGACCAACTTTGAGACCTAAAACTAGCCTTTTGGATTTAGAGAGGGCTCTCTCAAGAGGCACGATATCCATGTGGGATATGACTCTTAAAATAGTGGCTAGATTTAACACCTTTGATATAATGGGTTCTGGTTATATTGCCACAAGAAAGTAATATTTGGCCTATGGAGTCGATTTAAGAAAATGACAGAAACAAATGACTCAGTGACTGAACTTGAGAGGATAAGGCTAAGCGAGAAATAGTCTTCAGTGTAAAGTCATAATGTGGCAGGGAGAAGATATAGGAAGTAATTTGGAGCACCGTTGCAGGTGAATTTAGAGTTAACTTTTAGAAGAAAACATTTTTTCTATGTGGCGCGAACAAGGGGCATTGTGCAATGAATCCACAGGTTCAAACATTTGTTCCGAAAGAGACAAAAAAAGATATGGAAAAATATAACAGGAAGAACATACGAAAGAAATGGAAAACAATACATCCAACTGCTACAATTAGAATCTTTTCATCAAAGTTGTAGGACTTTTTTCATTAAGCTTCGGTCAAACTCAAATTACATGTAATAGTTATGGTTTATACTAAATTTGCCAACCAACCTAGATTACATCGAAAATATCAAATATATAAATGAGGGCGTCACTTGGGCTACCCTATTCTTCTAACTTCTATCTCTACAAACTAAGGAACCGATTGTTCTTCATTACAAAACTCTTCATAAGATTTTTTCCAAAAATAGACAAAGATCCATCTGGCTACATCAAAATCGTTATAATCCACAGTGGGGGTTTGGTTTGTCAATCAAGTATCTGATTAGACGAATGTTTGCAAGAGTTCTACTGTCTATTGTAACGAATTTTTCCTTTTTTCGCGTGTTTATATGTTGGGGTGAAATGTGCACGAAAAATGGATGTAGATAGTCATGACCATTACTAAAATGGTAAAATTCCTTGGGAGACATTCCCTTCAAAATTTATGATATTTTTATTTTGTTTTCAAATATAAGAAAGAACTCGGCTATTCTTGTTTTTTCTGCTTGCTAGCAAGAGCTGTGTAGGCTATATATTCGACCACTTTGCATTCCATGGAGTGTCTGGAATTCCTCCCTTTCGATAACTATTGTTCTTCACACAGTTTTACAATCGTGTCCTGCGCCTACCAGAGTTGTGTTTTTAGCCATGTCGCATTAACCTCATGACCTTGTGTTGTTGATGCTTCTGTGATCTTCGTCACCAGTTGTTGCCTCAGTTTCCTATTTTCCTAGTACAGTTCAGCGATGGCTATCTTTTCTTTCTCCAGCTATTGAGATGTCTCTTGATAATTTGAGCCTAAGGCATCCATCCTCCTCATCCTTCTCCTTCTTTCTCAGCGAGTACCTTCAAAAGGCTTCAGACGGACGACGCACATGAGTATTTTTTTAGCGATCGATTGTGCACGCGACTCATCTGAAAGTTTAGTTTCCACAAATTCCTTTTTCTTCCTTGGTCTGCCTCTTCTTTGAGTTATCCACTGCTCAGGAGAAAAATTTTCCACCATCCTTCCTTCCTGTGCACTTTATCCCTTTTCAATTCCTCAGCGATGTGATGTTGTTGTTCTCATAGGTGAAAGAAAATAATCCCTTTCAGCTTTGGGTAAAAAATTTCTGAGCGGAAATGAATCTGAATCGCTCTGGGGATCAATTCTAGTGATCTTTCCACTGTGTGTACCCTTATTCATGTTCTTAGTGGTTTCCATAGCGCGATCGGTATCTATATTGTGCGCAGTGTATTGAGAGGATGCCTAATATGGAAAATTCGATCAACCTTGACTTGTGGGAAAACTCACAAATGGGGCCTGAATTTGAATTTGTGAATGTCCTAGGTGAAAAACCTCTGGGATTTAAAACTAATCGAGTGAAAAGGAGAAACATGTTGAAAGGAACTGAACTCATGGTGACTAGATGTTCCAAATTGAATCGCAGATCTTCCATAAAAACTCCCTCTGTGCAAAGTACAGGCAATAAGGTTTTCAAGGCATATGTAATGTGAATGCTACAATTTTTCATTCCTTCGGCCTTCATGATCAACTGATAATAGTCACAGATTTTACTGATGCGATTTCCATTAACTAACTGAATTGAGATGCGATGCGATTTTACGGTACCCGACCTTCTAGAAACGACATGCCCCTAACGTTTACACATGTTTTTGAATCTGACATCCCTTCCCGTTTCCAAGGGCCAACCAACCACTTGCTAACTTCGACCCTTTCATTTCTACGTACCTGAATTCACATGTTTGGACACATGGTCCATTACCTGACTGAAAACTGACTCTAAACAGAAAGAAAAATGGCAGTGCTAAAAGATGGATCCAACGGGGATTTTATCCTCCCTGCGAGGTAGATAAGAATAGTAGACCAGGTTCCTGACCATTGGGCCTTATTTTAACTCTTTGACATTGCAATATGAAAAACAGGACACAACCTAAACCTATCAAGAGATTTCCTCAAAGTACTCAGCATCAACTTAGGGCCTTCACTCTGGGCTTCAATTTTATGCTGACCTACTGACTTGACACAAAATAAAATGACTATTTACAATGATAGATGGATTAAATGGAATTTATTTCATTAGATAATGTTTGAGGAACCTGCCATTTACAGGCCCCCAACCAAGGAATTCTCCATCTAATCCTTCTAAGAAATAAGCATTGTTCCCGCAATATGTGTTGATTTTGAATGCACTTGTCCAAAGGTTATCGAACTTTTTGTGCTTTCATTTGTCCTCATTCCTCGCATCCCACCTCAACGCTAGACCACCCAACCAAAAATCCTCTGGCTTGGAATGTTTATCAAAATATTTCTTTATCCTTTCCTGGTAGAGCTATGATTGATGGTACACTTGTTCCCTCATTTGTTGTGTGTGAACCAACTGGTTTATTCTTCTTTGTGCATCATTTGGTTCGGCTTCTTTCTCTTGCAGCAGTTTTCTTTTGGGTAGTCCCAATGTAGTAGGAAAAATGGCGTCAGTGTCATACAAAATCTGAAAGGGAGACATTGAAATGGATTTGTTGGTGGTAACCTGATCTTCCCATAGTGCATAGATAATATTTTTGTGCTAAGCTTTCTTATAGTCCTGCAGTAGCCTTTTGATGATCCTATTTAGGCTTTTATTCGAGGAATCTACTAACTCATTTCCTTATGGGTAGTACACCATATAATGATCTAGGGTTATATTGTAATCCTAACAAAACTTTTCCATCCTCTTGGACTTGAATGTGGCTGCATTATCTATTATGACCTTGATAGGACACCTAAACTGCGAAAAGATGTTTGTCTCCAGAAATTGGATGATTACTGCATCGATAGCATGTTTTGTGGGGATCACTTCTATCCATTTTGTGAAATAGTCAGTGGTTGTGAGTATCCATTTGTGCTATGCCGAAGATGGAGGATTTATCTCCCCTATGAAATGCAAACCCCACTACATGAACAGTGCCTCGACTGAGATTGGATTTAGTGGTAGGGGTTGCAGCTTCCTTCTCCCATCGAAAATATGACACTCGTGATAGTTGGAGACTTCTTTGTACACATCTGCAAAGATGGTAGGCTAATAGTAGCCTACCCTTTGTATTTTGTGCATTGTGGTTTTCTAGTAATGGTGTCCCCTGTAGTCATCTTTGTGAAATTATTTCGTGGCTTACTTTGCATCATTCTCCAGCAAACAACTCAACAACATTCCCTTGGGGTCTTTCTAGTAGAGTGAGTTGTCCAGGATGAAAAACCTAACTGTTTTAAGATTGATAAATATGGCTTTAGTCTTACTTATGCCCAGAGGGGCCTAGAGATTGTTCAATACATAGATGATATCGACATACCACAACAAATCGATAGAATCATGGGACACCTGCGCAGTCACTTCTTCTTGGGGACTCTCTGACAGATCAATGATGAAATTGATTCCCACTGCATCGTAGTCTGACTGTGTCATTATCTTTTCTAGGCCCTAACCCTTAATCAATTTTGTGGGCTTGATCTCTAGGTCATATTCCAGCATGGACGCTATCCACTTGCCTCTCCTTCCTTCGGGATCGAGCTGAGTCAAGATATCCTTTACTGAGTTGTTGGGAACATAAGAAATGATGTGGGAATGCAATATGTACGTCCTAAACTCCTTCAAAGCCTTCACTAAAGCATACACTTGTTTTTCAATGATATCCTACCTTAGTGAAGAATCCCATAGTGTCTTGTTGAAATAGGCTATAGGCTTCTCAAAGTCTTGTTCATCTTTCTGCAACAACACACTGACAATCATATGCTCTCAGGCGAATGAAAACATGATGAAATCATTCATGAAATTTGGACTAGATAGCATAGGTGCTTTATTCAATGCCACCTTGATATATTCAAATGATGTCTTGGCCTCCAGGTTCCATTTAATCTCATTCCCCTTCCTGAGCATGTAGGTGATATGCTTTATAATCTCTGCTATATTTGGGATGAATCTCCTCAAGAAGTTTACTTTTCTCAGGAAGGATTGCACTTCTCTTTTACTGCGTGGAGTGGCTATCTTCAGGATTCCTTCCACCCTGATAGGGTATATCTTGATGCCTTCCCTTGAGATAATATGTCCCAACAACTTCCCTTCTTCCACCCCAAAATGTGATTTCTTAGGATTTAGCGATATGTCAAACTTCCTGAACTTCTAGAAAAATTTATTCAAGTGCTCGAGGTGTTGTTCGTTGGAGGTAGAGTATACTGTGATGTCGTACAGATAGATCACAATGAAACTATCATTTTCATCAGCAAATGTGATGTCCATTTCCCTCTGGAAAGTGGCTCCAGCATTCATCAGGACAAAATTCATCTTGGCATACATGAATGTTCCCCATGGAGTTGTGAAAGTTGTTTTTTCTCTGTCGTCTGGGTGGTCCATGATTTGATTATACCCAGAAAAATTGTCCAGCATAGACATCTTTTGGGACCCTGCCACCTTTTGTAGGATGTAGTCCTTTTTGGGAAGAGGATAGTGGTCCTTGAGGGACACCTTCTTTAAATTTCAGAAGTTTACACACAATCTTATTTCGCCACTCTTCTTTCTCACGGGCACCATATTAGCTACCCATTGAGAGAACCGCAAAGAAACAATAATCTTATCTTCAAAATGTTTATTTACCTCTTTGTCAATCAACGACAATAATAGGGAATTTATTGGATGCATCTTCTATTTGAACAACTTCTGATCTTCTTTGAGAGGTATGACATGATGAATTACTTTGGTGTCATACACCTTCAAATCGTCATATCTCTATGCGAAAACGTCAGGGAAATCCTTCATGAGCTTGGCGTAGTCTTGCCTAACCTATCGACTGAGTGTTTTCAATAATTTTATCTTTTTCAGGTTCTCCCCAGTCCCGATGTTGTAGTCCTCCATGTCCTTTTTGCTTACAGTGATCTTGGGATTTTTGGACACATCATTTTTGTCAAAACAACGTTTCCAGCAGCACCAACCCCTTTAGAATGATATTATTCTTTAGTTGTATTATGTCCCTTCCCGCAATTTGGTTCTAGAAAGGGTTGTCATTATTACATGCATTTGTGATCCCATCTTTGTCATAGCAGTATTCCTCATCAATGTTTATGTTAGTGAACTCATGGCTCATCTGAATAAATCTCTCTACTTGTTTGTCATCCTCAAACACCTTCCAGTATTTGATATTATTAGGCACTATCAACCTGTGTTTGACTTTGATCTTGTATTTCTTGTTTGGGAATATGGGGATTTTGAAAACTGAGGTTGAGGTGGCCATTGCATTTGCGATTTGATTTTTCTCCCTTGGGATAACAGATATGTTATACTCTAAAAATTCCTTGAGGAGGTCCAACACCAAGTTCATGTATTCCCTCAGCTTGGGGTGCTTTGTTTGATATATCCCTTTAACATGGTTTATGACTAGTTCAGAGTCTTCACACACTACTATCCTTTTTGCACCTAACTCGGGCCCAAAATCAGTGCTTCATACTTAGTCATGTTGTTTGTGCATTCGAACGTGAGATTGTATGAGCAAAGATTTTTTCCCACTTGAGGGGGGCTTACCCATACACCAGCCCTAGCCCCTTCTTTTTTGACCGCGCCATCAAAACTCATGTTCACTCTGTTGTTTCCTGCACATTTTCCTCATCAACTATCATGGTGGCTATCGATTCTTCCTCTTCAAAATTCAAGTCATTGTAGAATATGGAAGAGCCAACTTCAATGTCGATGGATTATATAGGGTGGTTTTTTGGTTGTGTCTTGTTTCTCATGATGTACTTCAGCAACACCTCTCTATACAACCGCTTGTCCTGACCAAAGATCAGAATGGTGGCATAGGATATGTCCATATGCAGGGTCCCCTTTAACTTTGCAGCCCATGATCTAGACAACAACATGCCAAACTTAGGAGGTATGTCCACCACAACCACGTCCATAACCATGTTCTTTGAAGGAATTTGGGCCAATGACATTACCAAATCCTCGATGAGACCCAAGCACTTGAATTTCCTCGAATCAAAAGAGAAAAGGTCTTTGTAGGGCCTAGAGATATCCAAACCCAGTTGGGGATCAGGAGGGTTTGGATATCACTGGGCCCTCCTGAGGTTTTGATTTATGTTCCAGAGGTCATTATTTTCTCAGGCAATAGGTTTGTTCCCCATGGACATTCTCTCCATCAACTTCTCCATTGTTTTCATCATCAAATCAATCTTGTCATCCAAGGACCGATATGTCGATGGATGCATGTCTCCTTGAGGTTTCTTATCGCCTCTGTTGAATCTTTGTTTGATCTTCCCAAATGCCATCATGTTTAATTCTACCTCAATAGAATTTCTCATTATTACGTCCATATTTGTTGATCTTCTCTCCCTCAATAGCAAGGAACAATCATTGTTGAAGGAATCGACGTACCACAACTGCGCATCCCCGGGGGGTGGCTTGACTTCTGTTGGACTCAAGTTATACACCTTCATGAAACGAGCTGAGAATTATTGCACCATATTTTCTTGTTCCTTCTTCATATTATTCTACTACGTTAACAACTGCAAAGGGTTTTTCTTGTCTCCCCATTTATTAATGAAAGACATCTTAAACGCGATGAAGTCCTGAATGCTTGCAGACAGGAGGGATTTAAACCATTTCCTCACCTTCCCCAAAATGATCTACATGAATAAACTCATTTTCATGTCTACATAGTCTACCTCCTCTAGGTCGACGAATTCATTGAACCAATCCATATGTTTCTGGGCTGAAACTTCCCCTTCAGTGTCATAAAACTTGATCCACTATAATTTTGGGGAAAATCATGAAGCTGGGAAGGAAGAATGAGGGTGGTGAATCTGGAAGCCATGGGTCTAGGAGGGATTGGGACTTGAGGGATGTTATTAGAAAATAGGTCTTGGAATATATTCTGGTCAAAAACTATCTCATCCAAGATGGTTTCGGACATAGACCTTGACAGGGTTTGCTCGAATAACTCGTCAAACTCTAGGTTGTCAATGCTTTTCAAACTATCTTTAGGTAAGGACATGCTTCTGTCCAGGAAATAGAATGGGTCCGATGCTTTCTCTCTAGTATTGCGAAGAATCTTCTTAGGGTCTTACACAAGCTCCGTAAGGTTTGTTTTAAGATTTTCTCTAGTATAGATCATCTTTGGATCTAGGGTTCCTAAATTGTGGTAATTTATGCTACTTGTATTTTCGACTAGAGTTTCCAGGGTAAAGCTTTTAGTCGATACGAATGTTTTTCCCTCTATTTCCCTCATGGGTCAAACTGAAACATTAGTCATTCTCCCATGGAAAATCTATTCAATTTCCTCCATGACAATGATGCCATAATGTTAGCACTCCGTAAATCTATTTGGTTGATAGACAGATGATGAAGGTATCATTTTCAACCAAATTTGAGACCCAAAACTCACCTTTCTGGATTGGAGAGGGCTCTCTCAAGAGGAGTGATCTCTGCATGGGATATGGCTCTTAAAACAATGGCTAGATTCAGCACATTTGATATAATGGGTTCTAGTTATATTGGCGCAAGAAAGAAAGATTTGGGCTATGGAGTTGATTCGGGAAAATGATAGAGAAAAATGACTCGGTGACTAAACTTGAGAGGATAAGGCTAAGCGAGAAATAGTCTTCAGTGTAAAGTCATAATGTGGCAGGGAAAAAATACAGGAAGTAACTCGGAGCATCACTGCAGGAGAATTCAGAGTTAACTTTTAGAGGAAAACATTTTGTCTAAGTGGTGCAAACAAGCGTCACTACACAATGAATCCACAGGTTCGAAAATTCATTCAGCAATAGACAGAAAAATATATGGAAAAAGATAATAGGAAGAACATATGCAAGAAAGGGAAAAAAATACATCGAAATGCTACAATTAAAAACTTTTCATCAACGTTGTAGGACTTTTTGCATTAAGCTTCGGTCGAACTCAAATTAAATGCAATAGCTATGGTCTATACTAAATTTTCCAACCAATTTGGATTACATTGAAAATATCAAATATATAAATGAGGACGTTGCTTGGGATACCCTATTCTTCTAACTGTTATCTCTACAGATTAAGGAACTGACTGTTCTTCAATACAAAACTCTTCATATGATATTTTTCCAAAAATAGACAAAGATTCATCTGGCTACATCAAAATCATTATAATCTGCCACGGGGGTTTAGTTTGTCGATCGGGTATCTGGGTAGACAAACGTTTGCCAGATTCTCATTGTTTGTTGTAACCACTTTGACCTTCTACTGTGTGTTCATTTGTTGGGGGGAAATGTGCATGAAAAATGGATGTAGACAGTCACGACCATTTCTAAAATGGTAAAATTCCTTAGGCAACGTTCCCTTCAAAATTTATGAGATTTGTCTTTTGTTTGCAAATATAAGAAAGAACTCGGCTAGTCTTGTTTTTTCTTCTCGTTTATGAGAGTTGTGTGGGATATATCTTTGATCGCTTCTCATTCTATGGAGTGTCTAGAATACCTCCCTTCTGACAGCTATTTTTCTTCATGCAGTTGTACAATCATGTCTTGTGCCTCCCATAGTTGTATTTTTAGCCATGTCGCATTCCCCTCGTGGCCTTGTGCTGTTGATGCTTCCGTGATCTTTGTCGCCATTTGTTGCCTTAGTTTCCTATTTTATTGATATAGTTCGACGATGGCTAGCTTTGCTTGCTCCAAATGTTGAGTTGTCTCTTTCTCATTTGAGCCTGAGGCATCCATCCTCCTCGTCATTCTCCTTATTTCTTCCCTGGTACCTTCCAAAGGCTCCAGGCATACGATGTGCATGAGTAGTTTTTCAAAAATCAATTGTGCGCACGACTCATCTGAAAGTTTAGTTTCCATAGCTTTTTTGTTCTTCCTTGGTCTGCCTCTTCTCCAAGGTATCCACTGCCGAGGAGACAAAATTTCAACCATCCTTCCTTCTTGGGAAATTTCTCCCTTTTCAAGTCCTGAGTAGTGTGATGTCATCGTTCTTGTAGGTGAAAGAAAAATATCCCTTTCACCTTTGGGGAAAAAAGTTCTGACTAAAAATGAATCCCAATCACTCTGAGGCTTGGATATGGAGATCCTGCCACTACGTGTAACCTTCTTCATGTTCTGAGGGGTCGCCATAGCACGACCAGTATATTTGTTGTGTGCAGTGTATTGACCAAATTCCAAAGATGGGGAATTTGATCGACCTTGACCTGTGGGAAAACTCACAAAAGGGGTTTGAATCTAAATTTTTGAATGTCATGGGTGAAAAACCTCTTGGATTTATAACTGATGGGGTGAAAAGGAGAAACGTTTCGAAAGTCACTGAACTCATGGCGACTGGATGTTCCAAATCAAATCGCAGATCTGTTAAGAACCAAATATCAATATAGCATAGAAAATCCTCAGAAAAAGTACTCAACGACTTGAAAAAGAGAGAATTTCAGATAATACGCCTCTTCGAGGGGGCAACCTCCTTTTACCCCACTTAAATGTTCAAGTACAAGATCATTCAAAATGAAAATGTCTCCTTAGTATATATAGGAGACTAGGAGGTATAATTACAACTAATGGCCTA
>JZKD02S0332739.1:733661-746484 GCA_000966675.3 Picea glauca
TGTGGGTACACCTATGGTCACTGGATGTAAATTAAGCAAGGATGATGATTCACCTGATGTTGATCAAAGTTCATATCAATCAATGATAGGAAGCCTATTGTACATCACAACATCTCGCCCAGACATAATGCATGTTGTAGGAATGGTAGGAAGATATCAGGCTGCACCTAAACAGAGTCATTTCCAAGCTGTCAAAAGGATATTCAGGTACTTAAAATAAACAATGACTTATGGTCTGTGGTATCCCAGAAATAAAAGTCTTCAGTTGACTGCTTATTCAGATGCAAATTGGGCAAATTGTGTTGATGAGAGAAAAAGCACCAGTGGAGGAGCATTCTTCTTGGGTAACTCCTTAGTAGTCTGGCTTAGTAAAAAGCAAGGTTCCATTTCTTTATCAACCATAGAGGCAGAGTACATTGCTGCTGCTACCTGTTGCACACAAGTATTATGGATGATTCAGGCAATTGCAGACTTAGAGGTAAAATTTATTGCACTGATCCCAATTCATTGTGATAACACAAGTGCCATCAGTGTGTCTAAAAATCCTGTCCTCCACTCAAAGACAAAACATATTCCCATAAAATATCATTTTTTGAGAGAGCAGGTCACCAATCATATTGTTCAAGTCCATTACATTCCCACTACAGAACAAATTGCAGACATCTTTACTAAGCCCCTAGCCAAGACACAGTTTGAATATCTTAGACAAAAGTTGGGTGTCATTTCGTTTCACACCTAAAAGAGTGCATCTTGTTAGGGGAAGATTTGTATTGTTTGAATATCTAAGGCCTCCTAAAATTACTGCAATAGCTCAGGGGGAGCATGTCTCTTCTTTAACATTGATGTCAAAGGGGGAGAAAAGAATTTGGGTGCCTTAGTTGCCATCAATGCCAAAGGGGGAGATTGTTGGCAAATGATAAACAGGTAGTGTATGCTTTTCATTGATGGCAAGTACAACAATGAAGATGGCAGGATCAGAGTGTGCTTCGATGGACAAATAGGAACAACGAAGGCTCAGGAGGAATTAGCGCAGAGTTGAAAATCTTCCAAGTAAGAAGGATGTGTAAGCTTGGAGGAGAAGCGTCACTGATCGTTGGATCCTATCAAAAATTCCCGATAGCATGAGAGTCGTCAGATCTGAATAAATAAAAGAAGAGTGCGCTAAAGAGGAGGATAGATCTCAGGCATCAGATCTGAGCGCAGGGTCCGACCACCGCTGGATCGAGGAAAACCTGCATGATATTTAAAAGTGCAAGGAGAAAAGGGGCTCACAAAATCCTGAAAGAAGGAGGACTGTCCATCATCAGGAAGGACACGTGGGGAAAGATCGTAAGTTCACTGACTAGAGATTCAAAGGAACAGGGTTCCTTAACTTCTCGAAATCGCGATGTAACAAGAGCCATTCAGTTAAGAAGTGATCTGGACCATTGATTTTCTTCATGGAGTATCAGGGATCGGGACTTTGAAGTGACAAAAACACTTGACAACAAGAATGCCAAAATCACGATATGAGATATGGCGATTCAATCATAGTCGTTGAGTCAAGATCATATATGGACCGTTGATCCAAATCCTTATCGGATTTTCACAAATCACGAATTCAAAAAGAAAAGAAAAGAATTCCGATTTCGCGATATGCGATATCGTGATTCAATCGCAGCCATTGAATCAATAATGAATCTAGACCATTGATTATATCTGTGTCGGAGTTTCGCAAATCGCAATTTCAAAAGAAAAAGAAACAAATGCAACAAGACTTTCGATTTCGCGTTGTGCGATATCGCGATTCAATCGTAGCCATTGAATCGAGATCAAATTTGGACCGTTGGTTCAACTTCGTGTCGGAGTTTCGCGAATCACAATATGGAGAGACAAAATAAACAAAGAAACTTGAATTGCGAATTTGTGATATGTGAAATCGCGAAAGCGCCTTATGCATAAGGTTGTGGTCAAAGCCATTGGTCACGGGAAGAGAAGGAGCTAGTGCAGAAAAGTCCTGTATCAGAACTTCGGAGATCGCGAAATAAAGTGTCAAGACACTCAGCACATAATTTCTGAATACCGAAATGCCGAAATGAATACAAGATCCCATGGATTCAATCCAACAGTGCAGATGAATTTGAACAAGATCGGAGGGCAATTGTAGCACGATACAGTGTAACTGCTAGAAACCACTGATGGGTTCTTCCAGAGGACTCGAAGACACTTCAAGATGACTGACAGAGGAGGTGAAGAGTCTCTGAGAGGGATGAAGATGTTCGTGGAGGCGATTGACAGCTGATGAGCATTGAGGCCTGTAACTGAAACAAAGAAGGTGAGTTCGAATGTCACATAGAAGATGAAGAGTCTCAAACTGCCAGAGAGGCTAAGGAATCTCAATATGACATACAATGATGCTGGACATGCAGGGTGAACCACCAGAGAATATGAAGAGTCATGATGATGATCAAATAGAGCACTCGAGAGGTGGAGGATAACGGTGTGGAGTCAACATGCAGAGGCATTGTGCACATTGCATGCACAAGGTGCACAGAAGCTATAAGTACATGGTACAGAGAAGAGATGAGGTTGTTGTTGCTGTTGGAGGTTGTTGTGATTGTTGTTGATGAAGGTGATTCTGGTGTGAAGAAGGAGGACAGTGCAGTAGTTGAAGAGCACAAAAGAGGAACTGTGCAGTGAATGGACATGGCCCACAAAGCATAACAAGCGGAAGAACAAACAACGCAAGTGATGTGTGCAGAAAGGCTATGAGGTAGACAGAGCAATGAAATGCAACAAAACAATGATGAGTTTGGTAAGCCATTGTAGAACCTCATATCACTGTAATAAGTTTCAGTAGCAAATATTCATATTTTAGGGTGGTTGGGAGGAGCTAGGGAGGACTGGTGTCCTCAAAGGTTCAAGTGGGTGCTTGAACACAGGGAGTTGGTGCTTCCTTCTAGTAGGTGCTAGAAAAAACAAGGAGTTGGTGCTTCCTTCTAGTTGGTGCTAGAGAAACCAGGGAGTTGGAGCTTCCCTCTAGTGGATGCTAGAGAAAACAAAGAGTTGGTGCTCTCAGCAAGTTGCAGCTTGAAAAAACTGAGGTTGTAGCCTCATTATGAGTTGGTGATCATATGTATGATACTGTAAATAATGTAACCATTACTTATCATATAAAGAAAAAGAGGTTTTTACCCTGCATGGGTTTCCTCGGGAAATATCTGTCTCCGTGTTTCTCATAAATGCGAATGATGTTGAAAGTGCCATTGTTTATTTCCCTGCATTATTGTGATCATCATTCAGTGTCTCTACAAAGAGTTTAAAAGAACCATAATTGTTTAAGGATGGTAACAATTGATTCAGCCCCCCTCTCAGTTGTCTAACAATTATAATGTACCTCGTTTACGACATTTGTCCAATATGCTCCAATCCATAAGGTCCAAACAGTACCTACAATGGACAACAATAAACAAACCACTATCTCCTACTCTAATGGATTAGAAAAAATCAATCCATATATGAATATTAAGACAAGCATAGACAAGGCATATGTAAACACATACTTGAAGGATATAGGCCAATTATATTAATGAGAACTTCAAAAGGAAACTTAAAATATTCATATGATGTTGTAGTAGCCTCTGCAAGTCCTCCTCATCCAACCTCTTAGCACTAGGAGTCAGCTTCATATTGCATGGAAGGCAAGCCCAGTACCCATCAAGTTATAAGTGAATGTAAGGGTGTTTATAGGGTCAAATGGAAAAGGAATAAAGTGATAATGTTCAAACTCATATAACAGCGCTAGCATACACCAGAAACTAAGGTCTTGGCTAATTTCAATCAGTAGTTTGGGAATAAGTATGAATAGAGGGAAGACTTGAATGAGAGAAGTGTAGGGGATGCTGTAAACATCAGGTCAACAAGAGCCTAAGGAGGAAATTTTATTAACATGAGATCTTCTTGAAATGAGAAACTAAGGAAGCTACATAAACATCATGATAACACAATGATCAAAGATCCATCATAATATCACCACAATCATTCATGTGAATCACTCAAAGCATGAACATTTATCATCAGAAGCAAATAGATTGAAAGAGAAGATGATTTCTATTAGTCAAAAAGTATTAAGTCCAGTACATCACTAGATCACAGTTACTTCATCAAAATATTATAGTATAAGGGAGCCTTGCTCAACCATCTGAACTTATTAAAGAAAACCATCTATCTATTTATAACAAAAGGGAGGCAACAACTGGGGGTATGACCTGGCCTCCTTCCCTTGAAAAACTCTAAACATTTATTTACTCTAACAACTTATCTAATCATCTATGCTATAAAACAGGAAAATGTTGGTGACTAATCCAACTGAAATTCAAGCTGAATTGATTCCTCTTTTGTTGCACAACTCCTTGTTTTCCATGTGTCCTTCAAAGAATGTGGTTTTATTCATAATTCCATTTGTTGCTTCTCCATCCTTCTTCATCATCAATTTATTGAAAAGTTGTTAGCTTGGTTCTCCTAGATCCCTGGTCTTTATTGGCAACTTCTTTGTGTAGAAAATCTTGGTAGCACACTACAAGGAGAAAAGGTAGCGCTTGTAGGTAGAGTCATTGTGTTGCATATGTGTACAGACTCTGCTCTCTGTACAATATTGGGTAGCACCTGTAGGTAGCGCCCCTGTCTTTTCCTTGTGTGAAAACCATTACCCTCTGTGGAATATTCGGTAGTGCCATTAGGTAGTGCCTTTGTGTTGCGCCTATGTGCTAATTATTTCCCCTCTATGAAATATTAGGTAGCACCACTTACACTGCGTTTGTGTGCAGGTTTGGGTAGCGTTACAAAAATGCAGCGCCTTCAATCCTTGAACATGTGCAGTGTAATTTGTGGTTTTTTATGATGAAAAAACCATTTTAGTCAAGTGCCTTGACTGCACAATAGTTAGTTCCTTCTACCAATGGGGAAGCTAGCACTTAGAAAAAACCCAAAACCCAAATAGTTAAGTTCTTAGAATCCTGTATAGATGGTAAAGATAATATTTGCATATTGGTTTACCCTTCCAAAAAGATACATCCTCAAAAATGGGGCTTACCCTTTAAGAACTATTTTGTCATTTTGACACTTAACCTCATACTCTTTTTGGTATAAAGAGGATCTTTAATTGACACAACAGACGTATTCCTTTTGGCATTGACAGGCTTCTTTAATGTAGTTATGCTCTCCTTAGCTGTTGTTTTGTCATCCCCAATGAAATATTCAACCAACACCTATATATTTCTTTGGGATACTTCATCTTGAAAATGCTTCATCTTTGCCTTTAGCTTCATGTTCTGAGATTGGAAGCCTCTTTTCTTCTTGTAGAGATTCTTTAGTTGTCTATGGAGGGGCTGTGCCTTTATAGCTGCAAACCTTGCCAAGTCAAGGGTGTGGCTGTAGCCATCCATGAGCTCTTTCATCTGAGCCAATTTGACCTTATTTTCTTCTTTAAGATGAGATATTTCTTTTATTGCATCTCTAAGCGGATTGATAAGTCTTTTGTAAGTTTGACTATCAGGAGGAGCAGTGTTATGCACAGTCTCAATAGGTTTTTTCTTAGTCCCTTCTTCTACCTATATAGGAAATGTCTTATCTGACTCATCAGGTTTATGGGTGGCTTTTCTTTTACCTTTCTTCCTCTACACAATGGTTTCTTCATTTCTTATCACAGGCTCCTCAAAGTGTTTCACAGGGGTTTCCTCTTTTCTCTCAACAAGCTTCTCAATGCCTTTCTCAGAGGTTTCATCTTTACTCTCCAAAGGTCTTTTAGTAACTTTGTCCTTACACTTCTATACAGGGGTTTCTTATTTCCATTTAAAATGATAAGAACTACCTTTACCTTTTTTCCTCTGAATAGGGGTTTCTGATTTTTCCTCCACAGGATTTTCAATGCTCTTACCCATCTTCTTTTGAATAGGGGTTTCTGGTAAATACTTCTCTTTGAAAACCTCCTTAGGAATTGATGACCTTGTGAAAGGCCTTTTACCCTTGTCTTTGACTGCTGGAGGAGAAGAGGGAAAGAGAAGCTTCTTCCCTTTCTTGGATGCATCTTTGGTAGAAGAAGGAACCTCTTCTAACCCTAGTGGAGGGGGTGGTGAAAAATATTTGTGTGGAGAAGGAAAAAATTCTTCCTCAGCTTCTGTGACCTGCTTGTTGATCTATGAAACTTGAGCAGGGGGTCCGCCCTTCCTCTTCCTGCTGGTCCCTTCTTTAGTTTCACTGGTAGGTGACAAAGGACTTGACCTCTATGATTGAGGAGTTGGTGCTAGATCCAACTTGAAATCAGAGGTAACAACAAAATTCTCTCATGAAATCTCTTTCTTACCCAATTCCTCACAGACTAGCATTCTGATAAGTCCATAGTGGAAAAGGCTAGAATCCACATCTTTAGATTTGGCTTGTATCCTGTCTGACATCTTACCTAAACTCCTCAACAAGTAATAGGGAATCTTCATCTCAACCTTACCAGTAAAATGTAGCAAAATCCTTACATGGTACTCGTACAATGTGTTAAATCTCCGCTCACAAGTAAAATATCTGTGTATGATCTTCAACAATCTATCAAATTGTTCAATCAACTAACTCCTTGGAATACTTTTGGACAAATCAATGGATTGGTATTTGGGTTTAAAAAGATCTTTTGCAAAGGATGAACTCAAAGCCATAGATTTGAACCACTTTTCACCTGTAATGGGGATCCCTATTGCAGCTGAGATAAAGGCTTCAGTGACCTCAAACTCCAAATCACCAACCTTGGTTTTCCTTCCCTCAAACTGCAATCCAAACTATCTTGCTACCTCTAGATGGCCTCTCTGCATGTTCTAACAAAAGAAGAGGCACCCTACGCTTTGAAAGGCCTCTCTTGCCATAGGCTCTGTATCGAAAATATGCATGTCCACTGGTTCTGTCCTAACCACCTTGCCACCTTTGTGTGTCTTCCTTGATTGAGGAGTCTCCATGTCTTAGAATGAGGGCTTTAGAAAGGCTTAAGGGATGGTAAATGACCAGGAAGAATTTGTAAAGGGCTTCAAATGGATAAGACTGACTCTTCAAGATAGACTGATGATAGTAAGCCAAGTTCAACTTTATGGATTAAAACCTTAGACTTATATAGGTATTATGGAGTGTAAACAGTGAGGAGGTAGTACGAATTTGGCCCTTTACAATTGAGTGAAAATGACAAACCCTAAGGAGACAAGAAGCAAGGAAAACAAAGATGGTTTGAGCAACACCTTTAGGTAGCCTAACACATACATAGAGGATAAGCTATTTACAGGCTTGCGACTTCAATGGTTAAAGAAAATAGCAGTGACCAGACCATAGATATAGGCAAAGAAGTTTACAGGTCTGAAGAACAGGAAAACAATATTACCATGCAAAAATGGATCCCTTACTACTGTGAAAGATTAGCAAAACGAAAACCTGAGCACAAATTTCCTCTAAAAATTAATACGCAGAGGAGGTAACATGGGATACCTGTGTGGTAGACACCTATTGAGATCTTCAATGCAATATTAGGATGAATTTTGAGAAAACCTCGGCCCTGGAATCTTTTTGATCATCGGATTTGGTTGACATGCAGTCTCCTGATCAGAACTTATGAATTTGCGTAGTGCAGCACTGCTGAGTCTTTCAAAATTAGAAACTGTTACCAAAGCTCATAAATTCAATATCTTTGAAGGAATATTTAACTGATTTCTAGCACTGAAAACAAGGGACATGACATCAGTTGTGGAAATCATGACTCGAGGTGGAGGTATGATGAACTGGATAGGTGCTATAAAGATTCCTGATGAGTAGGGAATGTCTCCAATTCAAAAAATGATTAGGTAGGTAAGCGAGGATGATGAGGCATGCCTATGAGGTCATGAGTGAGGAGAGAGGAGTGTCACATCAATCTAGTCATGGGAGGGATTAACCTAGGGACAGGTCATGAAGGGGAACAAAATGAGTCATGAGCTAAAATGGTTCAAGGATCAAAAACCAATTTGAGGATCAAATTAGAGCTAAGAATCAAAAAATTTAATCATCTAAGGAGTCCTACCAAAAAAAAAAATTAAATGGATGAGACTTTAAAAGAAAATTTAAAATCTAGGGCTTGACAATGGATTGAAAACAAACTAAGAGACTCAAGGTAGTTTAGTGTGATAAAATTGGCTCCACAGGGGATGGCATGCCCCATGTGGGTTGCCAGGAATGAGAAGATACAGTGCCTTATCCTAGGGATATGGGGTTAGTTATTGAAACAAAAATAAAAGAGAATGATATTTACAATGACATGAAGATCCACTGAAGGCTCAAGCAAAGTACTTTTTCAGGAAATGCCCATTATTAGGGCCACCAAAAACCTCTTCAGTCTCCATATTCTACAACTTGAAAGTGTTATTAGAGAATACCTAAGAGATTTTGAAAGGACCGATCCATAAAGCTTCAAATTTACCTTTCTTGCCTTTATCTTGCTTCGGTGCATCCTACTTGAGCACCAGATCGCCCAATTGAAAGTCCTCTTTATTCACCTTTTTTTCGAAATCCTGCTTGATCTTCAGTTGATGGCCAGCTGGTTTGTCTACAATCTGCTCCGAGGTCTGCTGCACTTCAACCAGCTACTCAATCCTTTTGATCATATGATCGGTTTCCTCTTGATAATCTTGGAAGAATTTTTCCACAGGTAAGGCAATATGAGAAGGTAAAATTGCCTCAACTCCATACACCATCTAGAAAGGGGAAAGTCCCAAGGACCTTTTCACTGTCACTCTGCCAGCCCATAGAGAAAATTTGAGTTTCGAATCTCATGTATTTTTATTATCCTCTAACATCTTTTTAATAATCTTTATAATGATTTTGTTTGAGGATTCTGCAACCCTGTTTCCCTGCAGATAGTAAGGGGTGGAATGAATCAAAGTTATCCCAAACTATTCACAGAATTGAATCAATTGTTCAGCCTTGAATGATGCAACATTATCAGTGACGATTCTGTCAGGACACCCAAACCTTACTATGATGTCTTCCAGGAAACCAATGATCACTTTGTGTGAAGCACTCCTTGTGGGAATAACTTCAATCCATTTAGTAAAGTAATTTATAGTAGTCAGTATCCATATATGTTGACCACTGGAAGTGGGATGAATTTCCCTAATAAAATCTAGGCCCCACTACTGGAAGGGTCCTGAGGCTGCCAGAGGCTTCAATGGAAAAGACTTAAGCTGCTGATTTCTGGAGAACTTCTGACACTTAGCACAGGCTCTGATCTTAGCACAAACATAGGTGAAACAAATGGGCCAGAAGTACCCATCTCTAAGGATATTGTATGCCTTGGTTCTCCAATAATGATGCCCCCCACATAAACTGTCATGAAAATCAAACATAATCTTTTGGTCTTCTTGGGGGTCTAGGCATATCAAAAGCACTCCTAATGGATCCTTCCAATACAAAATTTGATCAAAAAGGAAATACTTTATTGATTTGAGTTTTAAGGCCCTCACCTTGTTCTTTTCCATACCACTTGGACGTTGTAAGTTTTGTAGAAAAAATATAATGTCCTTGTACCAGCTACAATTTTCCATTGTAGAAATGACTTGAGGACCTTTATCGGTTATCTTAGCCTACTGATTTTATGAAAACGAGTGAATGAAATTCACCCCCAATGCTAAGAAATTTGATTCAACCAAGATCTTAGCCAAACCTTGGCCTTTAACCAATTTTGTTGGCCTAATATTCGAATCAAATTCAAGTAGTTTAGCAATCCACTTGCTTCTTTTTCCATCTATATCAGGCTGAATACGGATTTTTTTTATAGCAACTGATGGAACATAATAAATAACTCTTGAATGCAGGACATAAACTCTGAAGGACTTAATAGCTTTAACCAATGCATAGGCTTGTTTATCCATGATGTCATACTTAAGCTCAACATATCTGAGTGCCCTACTGAAAAAGGCAATGGGCTTCTCTAAGCCTTCAACATTCTTCTGCAATAGGACTGTTGCTACTGTATCAAAGGAGGCAAAAGAAAAAATAAGAAAGTCCTTGGAGTAGTCGGGGCTAACAAGAATTGTGGCTTTAGTCAAGGCTTTCTTTATTTGATCAAAGGAATCATGAGACTTAGCATTCCATTTGATTTCACTATCTTTCCTCGGCATAGTTGTGATATACTTGACCAACTCAACAAAATTTGACACAAATCTTCTCAGAAAATTAATCTTTCCTAGAAAGTTTGTATAGACTCAACCCTGCTAGATTCAATCCTTACCCCTTCAACTGACATAATATGCCCCAATAATTTTCCTTCTTTCATGGAAAACAATGAATTTTTCAGATTCAAGGAGAGGCAAAATTTTCTTCATTTCAAGAAAACTTTTCTTAAGTGATCACAATGTTCTTTATCAGACTGAGAGTACACTATTATGTCATCTAAATAAATAAATAAAAACTTATCCTTTTATCCAATAAATTCTATGTCCATAGCTCGCTGAAAAGTTTCCCCTGCGTTCATCAAACCAAAGGGCATCTTGGCATACATAAATGTCCCCCAAGGAGTGGTGAAAGTCGTCTTCTTCCCGTCTTCTGGAAAAACATATACCTGATTGTATCTGGAAAATCCATCAACCATAGACATCCTGGCTGCTCCTGTCACCTTCTATGATATGTGCTCCATCTTGGGTAAAGGATAATTATCCTTCTTTGAGATTCTGTTCAGATTTCAGAAATCAACACAAAGTCTGATTTCCCTATTATTTTTTCTTACTAGGACCGAATTGGCTACCCATTCAGAATACCTCAAAGGAATGATAGTTTTTGCATATAAAATCTTCTTAACTTCTTTCTCCATGACAAGAAACAACATATGATTGATTTGCCTCAACTTTTTCCCGAAAGGTCTAGTGTTATATGTTGGATTTATTTCACACACACCTAGGATTTCTTTTTCCTATGGTTTTTATTTTTTTATTAGTCATAATTAGTCATTATCCAGTCTCCTATATTTTAGAAGAGAATATTCCACCTGGAGAATATTCTCTTTCAGTTGACACTTTAGTTTGACTAGTTGAGTTGATGTTAGATGTTGCATTGGTTTTTTCACCTTGCAACATTGGGATAATCACCAACTCACTACTCTTTGTTCAGTCAGTTAACTGAAGACTAGTTGACTAGTTAACTCATCTAGGTGGCAGTTCACTCCCGTAACTGCCTAAGAGACTAGACTAGGTGGTAGTTTACTATTGTAATTGTTGGTGTGTGTCCATATCAATATAGACCACCACTATGGATCATTAGTTACTAATTTATCCTATATATATTGTAAATTATTCACTCTTTGAGTGTGGAATATGGTTAATGAGAATTCTTACATTCTTTCTATCTTGCTTCTTCTTTCTCAATTTCTCTCTGCAAATGTGGGTAGTATTTTCTAGATAAATCTATTATGTCCAGGTTCAACACATTTACATGGTATCAGAGCTGACAGACTGCTAAGAAAAAGCTACACCAAATTATTGTTTGCAGGTACTGAAGATTGAAGAACACTTAAAGATGGATTATTTGCTGGAAATACTTCTCATGCCTCATAACTATTTGGAATTGAGGACAAAATTTTTTCTTCATCTTAGATGCAGAGTATTGTACCAAATAACTATGGAAATGGAAGTAGAGCCTGATTCTGTTGATGAGAAAAATGAATTTCTCAATAGACAAGATATGGCCATAGGAAGTATCAACATGTCTGTTTCTCCCAAACTTTTCCATCAAGTATATGAAGAATCACAAGGATCAACTCCAAATGAATTATGGACTAGATTGGAGGTTCTATTTGGGAATAAATAATATTGTGAATATTTCATGCAGGAGGTCGAACAGATAGAGCCAGAAGAGAAGCCATAAGAAGATCAAGCCTATTATTAGGAAGAGTCTTCTACAAAAGTATTTGCAGAAATTTGTATTCCAATAATTGAATATGATGTCTACTCCATTTCATATTTGTTTTCTGAAATTCATGTGGAATATATATGGCATGCATCTCAGGAGTCACATGCATACACTTTTGCATGCACCATGCATGCATCTCAGGAGTCAAAAAGGGATCCGCGCACATTAGACGCCATTCTGATATTTTCTAACAAAATTTTGCAGAAACAAATTGGATATTTGAATTCCTCTTGGGAAAATATCCAATTTCAAAAAAACAATCATCCGAAACGGATTCCGGAAAGTGAAGTTATGATCGTTTTAAAATCAACAAAAGTTCAACATTTTTCTAGAAATGGCTGCACGATTTTCAAAACTTCATCCAAAATTTATTTGGATATTATTCATTACAAGAAGATAAAGTGGATATGTGTTGAAATAACAATGATGCATATACTTCATCAGATCCGTGTGGACATCTACATCTTCAACAAAATCTTCAAAGAGCACAAACTTGCACAGTTGCGAGGTCTTCTTGGAGTGAAGGACATGGTTGCTTAGCAACTATTTTTTTGTTCCTTCTCATTTTTTATTTTATGCATTGTAATTTGAAGGGGGGTTTTGTTACCATGAGGTTTTCCCTCTTTCCTCGTTTAGTTCAGTGTATCTTTTGTATTTGGGTACCTAACATGGCCTCGTATCCGGGACCCATTCTTTATTTTCACCATAGTGATGTTCAGGGGGGGTGTTGGAGTTATTTCACAGAAAGCTGGGATTTATTTCTCCTAAGGATTTTATTTTTTTATTAGTCATAATTAGTCATTATCCAGTCTCCTATATTTTAGGAGAGAATATTCCACCTGGAGAATATTCTCTTTCAGTTGACACTTCAGTTTGACTAGTTGAG
>JZKD02S0332739.1:746534-769220 GCA_000966675.3 Picea glauca
CATTATCCAGTCTCCTATATTTTAGGAGAGAATATTCCACCTGGAGAATATTCTCTTTCAGTTGACACTTCAGTTTGACTAGTTGAGTTGAGTTTAGATGTTGCATTGGTTTTGTAACCATGAAACATTGGGATAATCACCAACTCACTACTCTTTGTTCATTCAATTAACTGAAGACTAGTTGACTAGTTAACTCAACTAGGTGGCAGTTCACTGCCGTAACTGCCTGAGAGACTAAACTAGGTGGAAGTTTACTATTGTAACTGTTGGTGTGTGTCAAGATCAATATAGACCACCATTATGGCTCATTAGTTACTCATTTATCCTATATATATTGTAAATTATTCACTCTTTGAGTGTGGAATACGGTTAATGAGAATTCTTCCATTATTTCTATCTTGCTTCTTCTTTCTCAATTTCTCTCTGCAAATGTGTGTAGTATTTTCTAGCTAGATCTATTCTGTGCAGGTTCAACACATTTACATTTTATTTTAATGGGATCTTGTGCTCTATTATGCTTGTGTCATAAGTTATGATATCTTCATAAGTCCAAGCAAATACATCAACAAATTTCTTCAACAATTTAGTATATTCTTCCCTCTGCTCTTCTGATAGGTTGCTTGATAGTTTCACGTATTTTGGATTCTTTTCAGTGCCCACATTGCACTCAGTTATATCAACATCATCAGTGGATACCTTCCCTTTCAATTCCACATCATTCCCATCAAATAATATTTCCAAAGGGACCAGTCCCTTTGGTATATGATAGCTAGGCAACTACACAATATGATGATTAAAAATCTTATTGAGGAAAACATCATCATGAGGAGTGATTTCCGAATCATGATCCTAATCAATGTGTAATGAAAAAAATTCATCAACAGTCTCAAGAATTTTTTTTAGTTCTAAATCATCTCCGAACACCTTCCAATATTTTACATTGTCCACTATAGAAGGTCTGTATTTGACTTCTACATCATACTTGATTTTTGGTGGTATAGGAATTCTAAAGTTTCTTGCTGATACAACCAAAGAATCAACCATAGTTTTCTCTTCTCTAGGAATGAATGATATATTAAAAGCAGAGAAAAAATTGTCCACCAAATCCCACACTTCATTTATGTAAGATCTAAGACTAGGATGCTTTGTTTGATAAAGATTTTTAATATGATGGAATATCAATTCAACATCTTGAAATACTGATAGCTCTTCTATCCCCATGTCTTTAGCTTCCCTCAAACCCAAGACAAGATCCTCATACTCTGCCACATTATTAGTAGTCTCAAATTCTAGTTTATATGACAAAGATATAGTTTTTTGAGTTGGTGGAAAAAATATCACCCCAGCACCAACACCTTCCTTAGAAGAGGCTCCATCAAAGAACATCCTCCAGACAGAAGTGGTTATAAGAGGCTCTTCAGAAAATTTGATGGAATTTTTTCTGATTTCTAATGGGGATTCTGGGGCATTAGTGAGCTGCAAAATACTAGATCCTAGATCTTTATCAAATGAAAAATTAGGGTGATTGGTGGGATTTGCTTCATCACTAATGATGTAATCCAATTGATCCTTCCTGTAAATTCTTCTATGCTCTCCCCCAAAAATAGGAATAGTAGCATAAGAAAGATCCATATGCAAGGTTCCCCCAAGTCTTTTTATCTAGGATCTTGACAACAACATACCAAACTTTGGGGGAACATCAGTAACTATGATATCCATAAGTATACTCTTCATGGGCAGCTGAAATAAGGTCACCACCATATTCTTAATGACTCCAAGACACTTGACGCTTCTAGAGTCAAAAGAATATAAGTCATGATAGGTCTTTGTGACTTCTAACCCAAGTTCATCCATAACATATTTTGGCATAAGATTGTGGGATGACCCTGAATCCATGAGACAATTGTGTAACACCTTATCATGTATGTTCAGTGAAGTATAGAAAGGTGGGGATGAGTCATCTTTGTATTCTATCAAAGGACCTAAAATCACTGTTGGTTTTTCATCTTGCAGATTTATGGAATCAGTGGCATTTGGAGATGATTATGGCTGTAACATTTTGGATAAATATTTTTTAAAATCCTCATTTTTTATCAATTCCAAAAAAGGTACAGGGATCTTTATTTTCTGGATCTCATTCTCATAACTTAAATAAGGGGAAGGCTTCAAAATCTCTTTGGTTTCAGGAGGAGGATTTCTAATCAGAACTTGTGGGTTTTGAGAGTCTTTTTCTTTGCTTCTCACTGTCACGGCCTTGGTAGAATCTTCTTTCTGAATAGGTTGATTAGGGGCATCAGTTCTTTCTACATTCTTCTTAGATCTTAGATTATATCTACTAGGATTTTCCTTTTCTTTCTCTCCCTTGCTTAACTCATTAATTTGAACATCCATTAAAAATTGCTCATAAGAGGATTAAGTCAAGTGTGGGGATGGGGAAGTATCACCTAAGAAGTGACTCTCAGGATCAGCTTCAACCTCCTCTTCTTCTTCATCAACCACTAAATTATTTTGCAAAGGATCTTGTACCCTCTGATCATCTCTCTCTATGTTTCTAGGATCCCTGGGAAATATTTGGGGAGCATTATTTGGTCTCCTGTAGTTACCTTTGTTATCATTGTTTTGAGAATTTCTATATGTTTGTTTCCCATCTGATTTTAATTTCTCAATTTCAGTGGAGAGAGATTTTACTAATTTGGTCAGCTCATCTACTTGAGAATGGACAACATAGGAATCAAAAGTTGAAGCTTCAACTTTGTTTTTTCTCATATCCCTATCAGATTCCCCCCTGAGCTTGCATGATGGCACTATGTTGGATTCTACCTCTAAGACAACATATGGCATATGAACCAAAGAAGGTGACCTTATTTCTCTCAAAAGGAGGCAGAATTCGGAATCAAATGCACTGGCATAAGTGATTTTTTCCATGGTTTCAATGGCTTTGATCTCATCAGGGATCTTCTTGTACATTTTGTTAACTATTTTAGAAAAGTCAGAGATAGACTCTCCTTCTTTCCTTTTCAAAGATCCAAATTTGGTGATGTAGTACAAAAAATCCTTTTTGTCACCCCAATGCCTCAAGAAGGCTTCATCCAATGCCTCAATACTAGTAATGGATCCAGGGGCTAGACTCATGAACCACTTCCTAGCCTCACTAAATAGTCTTTGGACGAAAACCATCATCCAAACATCTTCATTTTCAATATTTTGGTTATCTGCATAGCTGTAGAAAGCAACAAAATGTTCCTCAGTTGTTACATCTTCTTCTCCCTTGAACTTAGGCATGTATTTCAAATAATCTCTAGGGGGAATAGAATTCAATGGTTGAGGTAAGAGTAGAGGAGAATATCTTGCAGCCAATATGGCATCCATCCTATTTGCAGGCGGGTTAAAACTACCATTTGATTTTGTATTATTGGTGAACAAGAAGGAGAGGGAGACTTGACTATGTGTAGAGTAGGAGAGGAAGGCATGGATGAAGGGGGGGTTTCATTTTTCACAATAGAAGGATGAGTCTTTGAAAAGGATGGTAAGGTCTGAGAGGGAGATGACAGTCCTACTTCTTTGGTAGCAAAAGTTTTAACAAAAAGAGGTGTAGAAAAACCTAAAGTAGGGAAATCTTCAAAACTATCAAGACTACAACACTTCTCAATATCAGGGGAAGAAAATATATCAAGGTTTTATTCTATCAATTTAGTCTCAAAGGAAGAGTATTCAACAAAAAACTCTTCAAAATCAAGATTTTTAGATACTTAAATAAAAGATAAAGGAAGCTTACTTGATAAAACAGATGGAGTATCAAGAGTAAAACTAGGCAACTGAGCAAAAGAACTTGTAGTAGCAGAAAAAAAAAAATTTGGGAAGCTTTTACCTTCTTTATTATCTTCTCCGGGTCAGCCTCAGGTGTTACCAAAGGTATCTATGGATTTGATCTTGTATGTCTACCTTTAGGTGACAGAGATGAAACAATGGAGTCCCCAGGTGCAGTCTGCAATCTTCAAAATACTAAGTTCTGATGAACCTTTAAAACTGGAATACTGTGTCATTTTAATCCTAGGGAAAAGTCTTAAAATCATTCCTCGACAACAGTGCCAAGAATATTAGAACTAGGATTCACCTTCAGATTGCATGGAAGGAAAGACCAATACCCATCAAGTTATAAGTGAATGTAAGGGTGTTTATAGGGTCAAATGGAAAAGGACTCAAGTGATAATGTTCTAACTCAAATAATAGGGCTAGCATACACCAAAAACTAAGGTCTTTGTTAATTTCAATCAGTAGTTTGGGAATAAGTATGAATAGATGGAAGACTTGAATGAGAGAAGTGTAGGGCTTGTTGTAAACATCAGATCAACAAGAGCCTAAGGACGAAAGTTTCTTAACACAAGATCTTCTTGAAATGAGAAAGTAAGGAAGATAAATAAACATCATGATAACATAATGATCAAACATCCATCATAATATCACCATGATCATTCATGTGAATCATTCAAAGCATGAACATTTAGCATCAGAAGAAAATAGACTGAAAGAGAAGATCATTTCTATTAGTCAAAAAGTATTAAGTCCAGTACATCACTAGATCACAATTACTTAATCAAAATATTATAGTATAAGGGAGCCTTTCTCAACCATCCGAACCTACCAAAGAAAATCATCTATCTATTTATAACAAAAGGGAGGCAACAACTGGGGGTACGACCTGACCTCCTTCCCTTGAAAAACTCTAAACATTTATTTTCTCTAACAACTTATCTAACCATCTATGTTATAAAACATGAAAATGTTGGTGACTAATCCAGCTGAAATTCAAACTGAATTGATTCCTCTTTTGCTGTGCAACTGCTTGTTTTCCATGTGTCCTTCAAAGAATGTGGTTGTCTTCATAATTCCATTTGTTTCTTCTCCATCCTTCTTAATCATCAATTTATCCAAAATTTGTTAGCTTCGTTATCCTAGATCCCTGGTCTTTATTGGCAGCTTCTTTGGGTAGCAAATCTGGGTAGTGCACTACAAGAAGAAAAGGTAGCACCTGTAGGTAGCGTCATTGTGATACATATGTGTACATATTCTACTCTCTGTGAAATATTGGCTAGCGCCTATAGGTAGCGGCTGTAGGTAGAGATCTTGTCTTGCACCTATGTGCAAACCTTTACCCTCTGTGAAATATTCGGTAGCGCCATTAGGTAGCACCTCTGTGTTGCACCTGTGTGTCAATTCTTTTCCCTCTATGAAATATTAGGTAGCATCATTGAGTAGCACCACTTATGCGGCATTTGTGTGCAGGTTTGGGCAGCGTTACAAAAATGTAGCACCTTCAATCCTTGAAAATATGCAGAGTAATTTGTGGTTTTTTATGATGACAAAACCATTTTAGTCAAGTGCTTTGACTGCACAATAGGTAGTGCCTTCTACCAATGGGGAAGCTATCACTTATTAAAAAACCCAAAAACCAAATAGTTAAGCGCTTAGAAGCCTGTATAGATTGCAGAGATAACATTTTCATATTGGTTTACCCTCCCAAAAAGATACATCCTCAAAAATGGGGCTTACCCTTTACCAACTATTTTGTCATTTTGACACTTAAACTCATACATTTTCTGGTAGAAAGAGGATCTTCAATTGACACAACATAATTATTATTCTTGGCATTGACAGGCTTCTTTGGTGTAGTTGTGCTCTCCTTAGCTGCTAGTTTGTCATCCTCAATGCAGCTTCAACCAACACCTGTATATTTCTTTGGGCTACTTCATCTTGAAAATGCTTCATCTCTTCCTTTAGCTTCTTGTTCTAAGATTGGAAGCCTTTGTTGTGCCTATACACATTCTTTAGCTGTCTATGGAGGGGTTGTGCCTTTCTAGCTGCAAACCTTGCCAAGTCAAGGGTTTGATTGTAGCCATCCATGAGCTCTTTCATCTAAGCCAAGTTGACCTTATCTTCTTCTTTAACATGAGCTATTTCTTTTCTTGCATATCTAAGCTGATTGATAAGTCTTTTGTAAGTCTAACTATCAAGAGGAGTAGTGTTATGCATAGTCTCAAAAGGGTTTTTCTTAGTCTCTTATTCTACCTATATAGAAAATGTCATATCTACCTCATCAGGTTTCTGGGTGGATTTTCTTTTACCTTTCTTCCTCTACATAGCAGTTTCTTCATTTCTTATCACAGGCTCCTCAAAGTGTTTCACAGGGGTTTCCTCTTTTCTCTCAACAAGCTTCTCAATGAATTTCTCAAAGGTTTCATCTTTACTCTCCAATGGTGTTTTAGTACCTTTATCCTTACCCTTCTGTATAGGGGTTTCTTGTTTCCCTTTAAAAGGATGAGAACTACCTTTACCCTTTTTCCTCTGAATAAGGGTTTCTGATTTTTCCTACACAGGTTTTTCCATGATCTTACCCTTCTTCTTTTGGATAGGGGTTTCTGGTAAAGATTGCTCTTTGAAAATCTCCTTAGGAATTGATGACCTCATGAAAGGCATTTTACCCTTAGCTTTGGATGCTGGAGGAGAAGAAGGAAAGAGAAGATTCTTCCCTTTCTTGGATGCAACTTTGGTAGAAGAAGGCACCTCTTCTAACCCTGGTGTAGGGGGTGGTGAAAAATTTCTGTGTGGAGAAGGACAAACTTCTTCCTCAGCTTTTGTGACCTGCTTGCTCAACTCTTAAACTTGAGTAGGGGGTCCACCCTTCCTCTTCATGTTGGTCCCTTCTTTAGTTGCACTGGTAGGTGACAAAGGACTTTCCCTCTGTGATTGAGGAGTTGGTGCTAGATCCAACTTGAAATGAGAGGTAACAACAAAATGCTCCCATGAAATCTCTTTCTTACCCAATTCCTCATAGACTAGCATTCTGATAAGTCTAGAGTGGAAAAGGCTACAATCCACATTTTAGATTTGTCTTGTATCCTTTTTGACATCTTACTTAAACTCCTCAACAAGTAATAGGGAATTTTCATATCAACCTTACCAGTAAAATGTAGCAACAACCTTACACAGTACTAGTACAATGTGTTAAATCTCCCCTCACAAGTAAAATATCTCTATATGATCTTCAACAATCTGTCAAATTGTTCAATCAACTGACTCCTTGGCATAATTTTGGACAAATCAATGGATTGATATTCAGGTTTAAAAATATCTTTTGCAAAGGCTAAGCTCAAAGCCATGGCTTTGAGCCACTTTTCGCTTGTAATGGGGATCCTTGTTGCAACTGAGATAGAGGCTTCAGTGACCTCAAACTACAAATCACCAACCTTGGTTTTCCTGCCATCAAACTGTAATGCAAATAGTCTTTCTACATCTGGATGGTGCTCTACATGTTCTGACCGAAGGAGAGGCACCCTACTCTTTGAAAGGCATCTCTTTCCATAGGCTCTGTATCGAAAAGATGCATGTCCACTGGTTCTTTCCTAACCACCTTGCCACCTTTGTGTGTCTTCCTTGATTGAGGAGTCTCCATGGATTATAATGAGGGATTTTGAAAGGCTTAAGGGATGGTAAATGACCAGGAAGGATTTGTAAAGGGCTTCAAATGGATAAGGCTGACTCTTCAAGATAGACTGATGATAGTAATCCAAGCTCGATTTTAGGGATTAAACCCTTAGACTTATACAGGTATTTTGGAGTGTAAACAGTGAGGAGGTAGTCTAAATTTGGCCCTCTACAATTGAGTGAAAACACCAAACCCCAAGGTGACAGGAAGTAAGGAAAACAAAGATGGTTTGAGTAGCGCCTTTGGGTAGCGCAACACATACATAGAGGATAGGCTATTTACAGTCTTGTGACTTCAATGGTTAAAAAAAATAGCAGTGAGCAGACCATAGATACAATAAAATAAGTTTATAGGTCTAAAGAGGAGGAAAACAAGATTACCATGCAAAAATGGATCCCTTACTATTGTGGAAGCTTAGCAAAATGAAAACCCGAGCACACATGTAAAGTGAAAATTAATACACAGAGGAGGTAACATGGGATACCTATGTGGTAGACACCTGTTCAGATATTCAACACAATCTTAGGATGAATTTTGAGAAAACCTTGGCCCTGGAATATTTCTCAGCATCGGATTTGGTTGACATGCGGTCACCTGATAAGAATTTATGAATTTGGGCAACGCAACACTGTTGAGTATTTCAAAATTAGAAACCATTACCAAAGATCATAAATGCAAGATCTTTGAAGGCAAATTTAACCAACTTCTGGCACTGAAAACAAGGGACATGACATCAATAGTGGCAATCATGACTAAAGGTGGAGGTATAATGAACTGGATAGGAGCTATGGAACTGCCTGATGAGTAGGAAATGACTCTAATTCAAAAATTGATTAGATAGGTAAGCAAGGACGATGAGGCATGCCTATGAGGTCATGAGTGAGGAGAGAGGAGTGTCACATCAATATAGTCATGGGAGGGATCGACCTATGGACAGGTCATGAAGGGGACCAAAATGAGTCATGAGTTAAAATGGTTCAAGTATCAAGAACCAATTTGAGGATCAAATTAGAGCTAAGACTCAAAAACTTTAATCATATAAGGGGTCATACCAAACAAAAAATTTAAGGGGATGAGACTTTAAAAGAAAATTTAAAATCTAAGGCTTAACAAGGGATTGAAAACAAACTAAGAGACCCAGGGTAGTTTAGTGTGATAACACATCCCTTGCTCGAAATATCCACAATAAAAATAACAATTCTTTGTTGATTTTCTCCTCCTTTTCACCATGGAAATGCCTCCATTTATAGGATTTGAGAGGCTTAAGTACCTTGGGTATATTTGGAATTGGTTGAGGATGCTCCAATAATTGTGATATCTTCCTTAGATGCAACCCTTGATTCATATTCAAGACAAACTAACCCAATCCATCCATAGTTGTCTCTAGAGGAATGTATGATTTCTTCCTAGATTTCCTCAACTAACTCATCTCACCCTCAAATTGGACAATAGAGTGTTGTAGCCCTCCCCCTGAGATGGAAAAAGAGAATTAGCTCTGCCTATGTATGAGAAAAGGAGCAATGATCTTCCAAAAAGTCACCAATATGAGTAATTCCCTAGTAAAAATACTTGTTTCGATAGTCATATGATGGGGTTTCTTATTCTAACATGTTTTAATGGTTGTAGCAAGTGTTTTCATGGTGTCATTCGAGATGTGAAACTTAGGAAAAGTTAATGCGACACTTGCGACAATAAAAGTATGACACTTGTGACACTGTCGAACTGAGTAATTTTCATGTGTAACAAATTTCCCCCAAAAGTGTGAAATCAAAAGATGAATGTTGATGGTTGAAACACTTTGTATATTCTTTGAAGTAAGGGTATGGAGTTGGAGAACCTATTAGAAGCTACAAAAAACCATCAAACAATGTTAATATGTGTTCAATCTTTGATGTAGGAATACCTATGCTTGGAATACAAATAAATCAAAGCACGACCACCAATAAATACACTTCGGATCCATGAAGATGTTGACTAAGGATATGGCCACCAAAGATACAATGTGGATCCATCCCTCTATGACTTGAATTGATCGTAACCACGAAAGAATACACTGTGGAGATACAATGTGATAAGAACATAGACACAGACCAATACAAAGTGGATCTATGTTAAAACATGTATATCAATCAGATAATCACCATTTCACCTTGGGTAAAGTGTATATGAAGATGAATACTCAACCCATGGTCTTTATCTCGATCCTATAACAATACTATTTTGTCTATGTGAATAGATTATTTTATGTCGAACATGAAAAACAACTTGATTACCGTTCATAGAGGTATATCATTAACAAGTGTGAGATAAATCACTATTGATGTTGATGATTATGAAGGTACTTTAAAGTACAATCCAAAAAATTTGAATAATGAGATGAAGTTCAACACTCATGGAATCAATTGGTCAGGGGTCATTAATGCATACCCACTACCAAATGTGAGGAGGCATGTCATTGGGGCATGCAAGTCACATGGTATTTATATGCTTCTAAGTCTATTTCCTGGATAATTTGTTGAAGTCGATAGGCAAAGAATTGTTGAAGGAGGGCATTGATGCATCCCTCATCAATCAACATGAAACTCATCACATGAAAGTGATAAGATATAGTAGATAAAAATGGACTGACACGGGTATGGGAACTGGTAATATTATAGTGACTTAATTTTGGGGTGAATACTTCCCCTTGACAGTCAGCCACGACATAAGACTTGGAAGCATAGATTCAGAGTGGACCAAAATATAATGCAACAAGTGCTAAGGAATTTTTTGGATGGGCCAAAGGAGTAGAAAGACTCATAGGATTGGTTCAGTGCAGACTCTAATGGATCATCCAAGTTTATGGTGAGGTGAAAACAAGTGTCATGTTCAAGGGAGACCATAAGAGCTTCCTTAAAATATCTCAAGAAACTCGACCCACTTAATTCAATTTCCCCCCATCCAGATAGATGAGTACCTCTTTTTTGTTTAATGATCTCGAGGAGGGTAACACATGCTCGATATAACGAACCTTCGGTGAGTTCCTCTTACTTTATTTAAAAAACTAGAATAAGTAAGGGTTTGTCCCCAGATGGGCCCTTAAATGTGTAGTTTTGATAGTCCAAAGGAAAACTTCGTTGTTTTTCATGTTTAGGTAGTTTGAAAATAACTTAAAGAAAACTCCAAGGTTGTCCCTTTTTTTAATTTTAGTCTCCGAAGTCCGAAAAAGTATAAAATAATATGACAGATAACTCTTCTAGTCATGATTGACTCGAGCATTCATTTTTCATAGTTAGTCTACTAGGATCGAAAAAGGGGTAATCTACTACCCAATAGACAACTCTTCAAATTTTAATGAGCTCGAAGTACGATGAAGTTTTCTCAATAGAGTCATAAGGTCATAAAAAATTATATGCTCCATATTTTCACGCGTAATCAAGTCATTCTAGGAAAACAATGTCAACAGTTTCTTAAAAATCGACAATAATTTAGCAAAAATATCAAAAATAAACATTATTAATGTGAAAAAAGGGTTTAAATGACTCTATTTGGAAATAGTAAAAAGTCAATTAGGGAAAAAACAAGTCATTTTCACCTTTCATTTTACAATTTACCATTTTTTCTTGAGTTTTCCCTCTTTGAGAGTGACTCTTTCGATGTTCATTGCAGGAGCTACGGGAAACCATTTGCAGTATTGTTAGGGCCAGGTTGGTAAACTGATCCCTCTCATTCATTTACATGCTTTCTTTGTCTTTTTCATTATTTATTTCATGAGGTTTGGGTCTCTAGAAAGCCCTAGAGTGTCGAACAAGATCGACGCTCCCTTAAGAAATCAAGGGGGGTGTTGTTTGAGATTTAAATGCCTTGGTATGCCTTCTAGGGGAACGCTAGTGCTATGTTTTTTCTTTCTAGGGATCACTCGGTGCAAAAATTGAAATTTGTTTACTTTTTATGTTTGAAAAAGCAATTTTCTCTTTGTGAAAACTTGGCTAACGTGATTTTATTGTGAATTTGAAAGTATTGATTGGACAATATGATTGAATGGAAGGAACAAGAACATGAATTTTATGATATGGATACCTTACACGACCCTCAAGAGAGAGAATCTCTATGAAACTGCAGTTTGTTGAAATATTTCAATTTACAATATATGAGAAAGAAAGTTCTTTTTATTGAGTATATTATTGGGTTATCATATAGTGATGAGAAAGTGTTTTAGACAAGATCTCATATTCTTCAAATAGACATCGAAGACGTGTATTTTGTGACCAGGATTTCAAAGAGGGGAGCACCCATAAGTTTTGTTGGACACTAGTCTACTCCACTGCCAATAGATGCATATGTTTCCCAGTATTGTGTGTCGAGATCAAGCTTGGTAGGGGGAAGAATCTTCATCAAATATGTGGTGAACCTACCTATTTGATCCATTCTCTTTTCTATCACTAAACTGGTAGGAAGCACCAGTGCCCATATTGCTTCCAAATCTTAGATATCATATGTTATTCAGTGCTTGGACCTCGGGATTTTTAAATGGAGTGCAGGGTTCTCGAGAAATGTCAAAGAGAAAATATCAAAGTGTCGAATAGGAAGATGTAAACAATTTGGATATGGATATTTATTTGTTTTGTTCTTCTTGGAGTGAGTACCATAGATGTAGCCATAGGTTTCATTATAGCACACCCCACATTCAATCCTTGGATGGAGAGGTGAAAAATACTCTCACCTCGGTTAGGGAATGAGCCCTCAACCTTTCATTTTACCCGTTAGGGATATGCATATAACATGATTGTGAACTTGGAATAGTCTAATAGTATGACATAATGATTGAGTATGACTAATGATGGATTATGTATTTAGGAAAAATGATATAGCAGGGTTAAAGATCTGGATGTTTTTGTTGCTTGTGATTTACATCTAGGTCAAGATCCATGAGGGTGGAAAGAATGGTGATCAGAATGATGAAGGAGGAAGTCTGTGGGATTCTAAAAATATTATTTGGTAATATAGAAACAATTAGGTTGATAACAACCAGGCATGTATGCATTTAGTTTCTGTTGATGTGTACATGTTGAAGGGGATTGAAGTAAGAATTTTGTCAATTAATTTTCAATATTTAAATTGATATGTAATGGCCAAAGGCCTAGAGTATGTAAATGTTGTTAATGCTAGAATGCATTTAGATAAAATTTTGGTTTCATATTATGTTATTATTGGTTATGGGATCATAATCAGGTTAATTCATGAGACATAATATTTCGATAACAATGAATATCCATAGAGCTAGTCATGTATGAGACCATAATATGGTTGGGTATGGAAGGGATATAGCTCTATGTAAGTGTTCAATGGTATTGAATGTATACATGATTTTTGGAATGAAACCTCTTTTTTGACACTGAAAAGTGTAAATGCGTTGAACCTACATAGAATAGATCTAGCTATACAATAATACACACATTTGCAGAGATAATTTGAGAAAGAAGAAGAAAGAGAGAAAGAATGAAAGAATTCTCATTAACCGTATTCCACACTCAAAGAATGAATAATTTAAAATATATATAGGATAGATGAGTAAATAATGTGCCATAGTGGTGGTCTAGAGTGATCTGGACACACACGAACAATTACATTAGTGAACTGCCACCTAGTCTAGTCTCTCAGGTAGTTACGGGAGTGAAATTCCACCTAATTGAGTTTACTAGCAAACTAGTCTTTAGTTAACTGATTGAACAAAGAGTAGTGAGGAGTTAACTCAATAAATCAAGGGTAATGCACCAGTCTGGTGATGATCCCAAGGAAATTGTGCATTAAATGGTGATGATCCCTGTGTTGCATGGTGACAGAACCAATGCAGCATCTAAACTCAACTCAACTAGTCAAACTGAAGTGTCAACTGAAAGAGAATATTCTTCAAGTGGAATATTCTCCCCTAAAATATAGGAGACTAGCTAATGACTAATTATGACTAATAAACAAGGAAAAAACTTAGGAAAAATAAATCCTAGGTGTGTGTGAAGTAACTCCAACACCCCCCCTGAACATCACTATGGTGAAAATAAAGAATGGGTCTTGGAAATGAGGACATGTTAGGTACCCAAATACAAAAGATACACTGAAATAAATGAGGAAAGAGGGAAAAAATCATGGGAAAAACCCGCCCTCAAATTACAATTCATAAAAAAAAATGAGAAGGAACAAAAAGCAGTTGCTAAGCAACTTTGTCCTTCAAGCCAAGAAGACCTTGCAACTGTGCAAGTTTGTGCTTGTTGAAGATTTTTTTGAAGATGTAGATGTCTACATGGATTTGATGAAGTAGATGCATAATTGATATGTCCACACATATCCACTTTCTCTTCTTATAATGAATAAGATCCAAATAAAGTTTAGATGAAATTTTGAAAACCGTGCGGCCGTTTATGAAAAAATGCAGAAATTTTGTTGATTTTAAAAAGGTCGTAACTTCACTTTCCGGACTCCATTTCGAACGATTTTTTTTTTTTAAATTGAATATTTTTCTGAGAGGAATACAAATATATAATTTGTTTCTACAATTTTTTCTTAGAAAATATCAGAATGGATTCTGATGTGTGTGTCTCTCTTTTTGTCTCCTGAGATGCATGCATTGTGCATGGAAAAATATTTGCATGTGACTCTTGAGATGCATGCCATATATCTTCCACATGAATTTCAGAAAACAAATCTGAAATGGAGTAGACATCATCTTCAATTAATGGAATACAATTTTTCATAGATACTTGTGTAGAAGGCTCTTCAAACTGAGATGATTTATCTTCCAGTAGCTTTTCTACATTCTCTATCTTGTCAGCATTTTTCATGCATTCTTCCTTATTCCCAAATAAAACCTCCAATCTACTCCATAAATCATTTGGAGTGAATTCTTGTGAGTCAACATATACTTCATGGAGAATTTCAGGAGAAATAAAATAAAGGATACATCCTATGCCCATATCTTGTCTATTGAAAAAGTTATTTTTCTCATCGATGGAATTAGGCTCTACTTCCATTTCCATAGTTATTTGGTAAAATCCTCTACATCTGAGCATGATTAGAAATTTTTTCTTCCATTCCAAATAGTTATGGGGCGTGAGAAGTATTTCTGGAAAATAATCCATCTTTTTGTTGTTTTCAATATTTTGTACCTGCAAAAATAATTTGGTGTAGATTTTGCTTAGCAGTCTGTCAGCTCTGATACCCTCTAAATGTGTTGAACCTACACATAATAGATCTATATAAACAATAATACACACATTTTCAGAGATAATTTGAGAAAGAAGAACAAGGAGAGAAAGAATGAAATAATTCCCATTAACTGTATTCCACACTCAAAGAGTGAATAATTTACAATAGATATAGGATACATGAGTAACTAATGCACCATAGTGGTGGTCTAGAGTGATCTAGACACACACCAATAGTTACAGGAGTGATCTGCCACCTAGTCTAGTCTCTTAGGCAGTTACGGGAGTGAACTACCACCTAGCTGAGTTAACTAGTAAACTAGTCTTCAGTTAACTAGCTGAACAAAGAGTAGTGAGGAGTTAACTCAGGAAATCAAGGGTAATGTCCCAGTTTGGTGATGATCCCAAGGAAAGTTTTCATTAAATGGTGACGATCCCAGTGTTGCATGGTGACAAAACCAATGCAGCATCTAAAGTCAACTCAACTAGTCAAACTAAAGTGTCAACTGAAAGAGAATATTCTTCAAGTGGAATATTCTCCCCTAAAATATAAGAGTCTGGATAATGAATAATTATGACTAATAAACAAGGAAAAACCCGAGGAAAAATAAATCCTAGGCGTGTGTGAAGTAACTCCAACAAAGAGAACATAAGAATTATATTATTGGTGTTGTGTTTGGGTTGAAAAGGAAGGTATCCAAATAGTCAGGAAAGCAGTAGGAAGTGTGTGGATGATGTTGTGAGGCATTGGCAAAACCTTCCAACTCATTGTGGTGGAATGCATGACATTATTATGTGGTATTATGTATCCAATGCATGGATGCATTGTATATATGTGGACATGGGTATTGGCACATTGATTGTTATTTTATTTAGTAATTAATTGTTGGATTATGAAAACCTTGTGGTGCTGAAAATACATAATGATGGATATATGCATTATATTTAATATGATTACTAGCTAAAGGTGATTGGATTCTTGTTGTTACAATTCCAAAATCAGTTTTTGGAGCTCTTAAAAATGTTACAACTAATATTACAGGAATTATTGAATGCAATGGGGTGAATGCATGTATATATTATACAACATAAAAATTATTATGCTAAAAGTTGAAATGATGTGACTATTTCTAACTCATGAAGTTGAAAACACTTCAGGAACTATTAGATATTATAGAAAGAAAATTGCAGGTTAAAGTAGCTACATAATGATAAATTACAGAAAATATATGTTCAGGGAGATAGAGTAATAAAAATATTTTTGGAAAGAAGAAAGAAAATATTGGCTGATAATAAATGTGTAAAGAATGATGGGTTCATTCCATTCAATATTCAAATTCCATTTAATGTCAAGAATTGATGGAAGCAATTGAATTGTAGTTGTAAAAAATTCTAAGATCACTTGTACATGATATATTGACAATTTGTTTGGCTGAGGAATGTTGAAATTGGAGGAAGAAAGGGTATTGGATATGGTAGTGTTGTAATCCCATAAAGAAGACCAATTCCTACTATTGCAAGAGATAAATTATTATGAGTAGAAGCTCGTGTATATAAATTTTATTTTTCCTATATAAAACAATTTTTGGAATTATAATTTAATAAACTACTGAAAAATTGTTTTGGCTGAATGTAAATGGATAAAATTGTAGGTAGGATGGTATTGAATATGGAAGGGATGTAATCCCATAAGGAATACTGATATCTACAGCTGCAGAGCCAAACATTATGTGTAGAAAGCACATTCTTGGAAAAAACAAATCTTGTATAAAACAGATTTCACATCTATGATTGAAAATGGTTATAATGATATCTCATGATGATTGTATGTGTATAATACCGATGAGATGTTGGATATTCTATATGTAAAACATGGAAAGGGATACTATTTTGACGTGACAACCTTTTGTCCCTGGAAATATTCTTGTGCAAGAAATCCTTGGTCAGGAAGGATGGATCTCTTAAGGGACTGTATAGTAGAGAAGAGGATGCCTGAGCTTGGGCCTGGAAGGTGAGTGACCACGAGAGGATACTTTGATAGTTCTTATAAACTATTGATTGGGATCATGCACACAATGGGCATGTCAAGGAAAATAGTGAGCCAATTTAACATAATATCCATATGGATGCAAATCCATGAACCACAAAGATAATTATTGTACTAGATTATGAAAATTTACTCTTAGATTATGAAAAAAAAATACAATTATGCACAAATTGTGAATTGACATGATCGTTGATTTGAAATGTTGTAGGAAAACGATGAATGTTGAGGATCTAGAAAAGTACCATACTATGAGGGAAACAAAGAAGGTGATGTTGGATCAGTTGAATGACAAAGGCATGGAATGAAGAAAGTCCAATGGACTTGTTGTAGTTGGATTTCTGGAAGCCACAACTCTGAAACTTCTCGGTCGAGTGCACTGGGTCCTTAGAGAGAAGTGGAACAACCTGAGGGATTGCATGGAAGATAAAGGGGTTTGCTTCTTTGGGTTTTGCAGGGATAAGGGGGAAGGAGATGTTGCAGGTTGGAATTGCTACCATAATTATAAATTTGGAAGGTCATTATTCATGTTTTGGGTGGGAATGCCCATGGATACATGTTTAATTTTAGGCTAGAGTGCCTATGTATATAAGAATAGGTTGGATTGTCTATGTGGATTAAGACCAAATAGCCTAGATTTGTAATGTTAATAACATTGGAATGGTGTTGTGAACTGAGGATAGTACCAAAATAAGTGGAGGGGGATGTAACACCCTAGTTTTAACCCTTATAAACTAAGAATGTATTATGTAATTATGACATAGGATTGTGAGGCAGTAAATTTGAAAAGGGGCCAGATTTCCTAGGAAATTTTGTAATTCATATACCTTAATAAAATACACCATTCGCTGCAAGACGAAAAAGGAAAAAAGAGATAGGGGGCTATCATTCCACAAGAGAGGGGCCTTGATGAGCTACATCTTTTTATTATTATTTTATTTTATATATAATTTTTTTAATGGAGAAATGAGGTTACATGAGCTTCTTGGATGGGAGGCCATGTGGCTCTAGTCTTCATGTAATTTAAACATCCCTTGGGGGATATTTTGTGTCTTCTTCATCTTCTTCTCCCTAGTTCTTCTTATTTTCTTCTTCTCCTTCCTTTTTCCTCACTCATTCTAGCTATTTTGTATGCTCTTGGGCTAAGCATCGAAACGAATGGTTGGAAGAGGAGAGCCATTGCTAAATGGTTGTAATATAATTTATTGATCATTCTAGGAGGGAATGGATTCCCATGTGCATGAGCTTGATGGAAGTTCATATAGAATTTTCCATAGATGAGAATCCTTTGAAATTCTAGTAGGGAGATATCCTGACTAGTATCAATGAATCCCTAGAGAGAAATGGGACAACCTGAGGGACTGCATGGAAAATAAGGGTGTCCAATTCTTTGGGTTGTGTAGGCTAAAGCGGAAAGAGAGATGGAAATTTGGATTTGTTGTGTGTTTGGGAAACCTGAGAGCTAGTTAGCCAACTGCTCTATGTTTTAGATTTGGCCTAGGATCTGTACTTGTGGATTCATAGCCCTGGATGAGAGGTGAATTTTTATTGAGAGTAAAATAAAAACACCATCTATGGTTTGGAGGAACTTCCTTGGTCTGTAGCCAGTTGGTGGACGTTTACTTGCAAATATAAGTCCTCTCTATGTTTTTTGTATAATGTTTAATTCCATTGTGTATTTAATTATCTATGAGATATGTACTTTTAATGTGCTTGTATGCTAGTTATTTGTTGTGCATATCACGTTGTCTTATTTTTTATGTTGTAGCATGGATCTTTTCTTATGCATGTCATTTTAGTACCTCTAACATTAATGAGAATTCCTTTGAATTCAAGATAAGTTCAAAGAATTGAGTCTTGGGACTACAACGTGCCCCGCCTACTGGTGGCTTGGTGTCTTACATCCATATCAAGTGGTGTAGCTCAGCCTATGGGAAGCTTGGTATGTTATAGATTGGTATTAGAGATTCTAGTTGAAACACTAGGCTGGTATGGGATGGGTCTGTTGGTTATATTCTCATGGTTGAGATTTATTTATGACCTTGAAATCATAAATCTCAGGATGAATGGCGTTATAGATTACACGCAGAATCCAGAGCGTCAGAGCTCCTTTGTAAGGGATTGTGGGATCATGACCATCCCTTTCGAATTTGGGAACGATCACCACCATGGGATCAAGGGAGATCTGGATCGTTGGATCAGAGTGCAGGTGAACGAGGGTCATCTGATAAAGGAGAAACCAAAGGTTAGGAAAGGTTAAGTCCCAACCGTCAGATCTATATTCTTGATCGTCAACTGTCGATCGACACCAAGCACGAAAGGTAAGACTTTAGAACTTCACCTCTTTAGTGATCTTGGAAGGTAGGAAAATCCTGAACTGTCGAAGGCCGGAGTCACAAAGTCTCGTAAGTCATCTAATCTGATAGGAGGTGTGGGGGAATCTCCTTCATTGATCATGGTCACCCGACGTTGACCACCTCAGAATTTTTCACTCCATGATTTTTAAACCTTGTTGAACTGCTACAACCTAGATCCCCGGAGCACTGAAGTCCCAGAATTCCCGTCGATCCTTATATCAATGGAAGTACTTAGTGAGTGTTTTTGGTCATTAGATATAGCATTGGTAAAAGAGTATAGAAGTTCATGCTTTGGAACTTCGTCAATCCGATGAATACTAAGTATGTTTTAGAGAAAAACCCTGAAGCGTCAGATCCCAGAAATGTTGAATTCTTAAAGTGTAAAGCTGAGAGGCCATGCAGACCATTGGATCTAGAGTTGTGATTGTGGATATTATATGTGGTATATGACATGGCATAAACCATGTGGCAGGGGTGCCATGTGGGGACATGTGTCACCTGTATTTGGTACCTTTTGGACCCCGATCTGTTCAACGTTTAGTGACACATATCACATGTACCATGGATCCACGTAACCCTAGGTTATGTCAACATGTCATGCCATCTTTAGGAGTATGTGACTCTGGGGGTTTCCAAGTTTCTATGAGTGAAAAGTGTGAAAGCCTGAAGTTGTGAACGCATGTAGACCGTCGATCTGAGATCCCTTATGGATTTATCTCGACCATTGGATAAAGAAGAGGGAGAAAATGTAAGTACTTTGGAGGAATGTCACTTCGGGGAAGTGGAAGACTCAAGAATGGATATATCTCAGAGCCCCAGAGTGCCAAATTTCTGAATTGGTTGAGATTCTTCTGTCTCAATGCTTGATTAATTCGTAGTCATTGATCTTGTTGAAGCCTCTAGATGGGGGAAAGATCATCCATTCGATGGGTTATTAAATATAGACCATCTATTTTTTCTAGTGGATTTATTAACAACTTCAACGAAGTGTAACTCTATGGGAAAATAAAAATTGATAGGGGAAAGTATCTGAAGGATGAAATTTGGAGGACTTGGTCCCAGTGTCAGTCCCATGCTAAGGCAAAAAGGGCCTATAAGTAAACCATCCCTAGGACTTGGTGTTTGTGCAATATCCCATCTGGAAGAACATAGAGAAAGGTGCTAAAGGGTGATTAAGTCCATGGTTTCAAGCCTTGGTCACATGGAAATTGGTTTGGAGTAAGCTCCTTTGTAGTTATCGATTTTATGTATCATCTAAGGGGGATGAAAGTTGTTTTTTTCAAGGATCCCTAAATTTCAAATACGATATCCAATTGGAGCAAGAGTACAGTCGTTGGAAAGTTGATTCAGAGGATTTAGAGGAAAATAAGAAGGAACTATTATAATATGGAGATTGATATAATTTTATTCATGAATTAAACAGAAAATGTACCTGCAAATTTAATTGACAATTTTGTATGATATGTATAATCCTAACCAGATGATTTCTTTCATATTTTGGAAGGATTAGAGGTATAATCAGATCAATTCCAGTCTAGGATTGGATGTTAGGGTCATGTAAGCATGATAGATATTGCAGGAGTTGGATGAGGCAATCAAGAGATAAAAAGAAAGTAATGAAAGGTGGGCAAAGAACTCAAGAATAGTGGAACAAAAGTATTAGTAAAAAACCACATAATCTGAATAAATTGCAGGTACAACAAAAGCAAGAGTCCTCACATAGGATATGAAGCTAGCAAGTTAAAGATGTCATGGATGGGAAAAAAAGGAAAAGTATGACTGCCTATCCTTGACGGAAGAGAGGTGTATATAGTTGCAAATCTTAAGTGTGAAATAAATCCACTTCTAATATCAGAGTTCACAATGGAAGTAGGATGTTAATGGAGATAAATTGAATGCTCTCTCACTTCAAAAGTGTCACTGAATGAAAATAAACTTCCATTGGGGAATGGTATTAAGTGTGAAAGGTATGGTTTCACAAGTAAATGTTAATGAAATAACCTAATGGACAACTAGGAGTAACAATGGTTGATTCCAGAGTGTTATGATAATAGAGTGATGGAATGTTTTGAGCTACTTCATTCCAGGGTGCTGAAATGTCTCATAAACGTAAATTTTGGATATGACTACCCAAAAGGAGTTGTTGCAATTTGAGTACATTAGTTGGATTGCAGAATGGCCAAGGGCAACTTGGTTGGAAAGTGTTTAGACTAGGTAACCATAGTGTAGATGAGCATAATGGGAGCACACAAGGAAAAAAGGATATGAAGTAGTTCAAGGAAAACCATCTACAACATAAATAAATAAATAAGTGAATTGAAATAGAAATCCACTAGAGTGCATGAGGCATACAATGAATTTAAAATGCATATGGATCAGTAGGCATCCTGATAGTAAATGCTTGGTCCATATAGATGTGTAATTGCACATGCTTCAATATGCATATAACATTCTTGTGAAATTATAATAGTATATTATTATGAAATAATGATTTATTATGACTAATGATGGATTATGTATTCAGGAAAAATGATATAGCAGGGTTAAAGATGTGGATGTTGTTGTTTCTTATTATTTATATCTAGTTGAAGACCCATGAGGGTGGCAGGAATGGTGATCAAAATGTTGAAGGAGGAAGACTTATATGAGCTTCTACAAATATCAGTTGGTCAGATAGAAATAAGTAGATTGATAACAACCAAACAGGTATGCATTTAGCTTCTGTTGATGCATATATGTTGAAGGGGATTGAGGTAAGAATTTACTCAGTTAATTTTCAATATTTAAATTGATATGTAATGGACAAAGTCCTAGAGTATGTAAATCTTGTTGATGATAGAATGCATTTAGATAAAATGTTCGTTGCATATTGTGTTGTGATTTGTTATGGGATCATAATTGGGTTAATTTAGGACACATAATCCTTCTATAACAATGAATATACATAGAGATAATCATGTGTGAGGCCATAATATGGTTGGATATGGAAGGGATATAGTGCTATGTAAGTTCTCAATGGTATCTACTATATATCTGATGTTTGGAATGCAATGTAATGATCCCAAGCCATTATGCAAGGATCATCACTGTTTTGGTGTCTTTTTTAAAACTTTTTCGGAGTGAGGTATTTCGTCAAACACTTTGTTGATCTACCTTTTAGATGTGTTTATATGTGTGTATGCAACAAATAATAGAAAGAGATAACCATGGAACATACCTCAACCATATGCAGTAAGATAGACAAGCCAAAACATCTCAATTCTTCTTTATTCATAAAATAGAGAAACCTGCTACAATGAAGATGCCGATCTGGAATGCTCAACAGATGGCCAAGAAGATAGACAATAGATAAGAGCTGCTACAAAATGATCCCTCTAATACAAAATATGCCTCCAAAGGTTGAATGAGAAATGAAGATCAATACAAGCAGATCTGAATGCCAAACTCTCCAGCTGAAGAATGTGACGCTCCAATAGAAGGATGAAACCCTCAATAACTCGGCCCTGCTTCCAAAAGTGTCCAATATCCCTAATAAATATGCCAACTGATAGATCGGGTGATGGTAAGAACAACCCAGGTGACCGAATCTCCAAGATCCCTCTCAATCTCTGTAGATCTGAAATC
>JZKD02S0332739.1:779984-800091 GCA_000966675.3 Picea glauca
TCTTACTCCACAAAGCGTCTTCCCGTGAGGGCTTTCACCATAAGGGGACTACTTTGGAGTTCATCCATATTTACTTCTTCTCAACCATGACAAAACAATAATGAGTCATATTTACATCAAGCAATATTGGGTCCATTACCGAAGCCTTTATGCTATGGGGGTTTCTTCAAGGGTTGACATCAATGACAACCAACCTTAATCAACAAGATATTGCAACAAGAAAGTTGTAGGTTAAAGTAGCTACATAATGATAAATTACAGAAAAAATTTGTTGGGGAATATAGAGTAATAAAAATATTTTTGGAAAGAAGAAAGAAAATATTGGCTTATAATACATGTGTAAATAATGATGGGTTCATTCCATTCAATATTAGAATTCCATTTAATGTCAAGAATTGATGGAAGTAATTGAATTGTAGTTGTAAACAATTCTGAGATCACTTGTTACCATGAAACTATATAGATATAGCTTGTACATGAGATATTGACAATTTCTTTGGCTTAGGAATGTTGAAATTGCAGGAAGAAAGGGTCTTGGATATGGCAGCGTTGTAAGCCCATAAAGAATACCAATTCCTATTTCTACAAGAGCCAAATTATTATGAGCATAAGCTCATGTCTGGAAATTTTATTTTTCCTATATAAATTAGTTTTGGGAATTATAATTTAATAAATTAATGGCAAATAGTTTTGGCTGAATATAAATGGAGAAATTGCAAGTAGGTTGGTATTGAATATGGAATGGATGTAAGACCATAATGAATACCGATATCTATAGATGCAAAGCCAAATATTCTGAGAAGAAATCTCATGTTTGGAAAATTTTGTTTTCCTGTATAAAATATATTTGACATTTATGATTGAAAATGGTTATAATGATATCTCATGATGAATGTGTGTGTATAATAAAGTTGAGATGTTGGATATGCTAGTTGGAAAGCATGGAGAAGAATATTGTTGTGACATGAGAAACCTGTGTCCCCATAAATCATCTTGTGCAAGAAATCCTTGGTCAGGAAACATGGATCGCCTGAGGGACTGTATAGTAGAGAAGATGATGCCTGAGCCTGGGCCTAGAAGGTGAGTGACCACGAGAGAATACTTTGATAGTTCTTGTAAAATATTGATTGGGATCATGCACAGAATGGGTATGTCAGGGAAAACAATGAGCCATGTTAAAAAAACAACCATATGGATGCAGATCCATGAACTGCATAGATAAGTATTGTACTGGATTATGAAAATTTACTCTTATATTATGAACAAAAATAAAAAATTTATGCACAAATTGTGAATTGGCATGCTCACTGATTTGAAATGTTGTAGGAAAATGATGAATTTTTAGGATCTAGAAAATTACTAGACTATGAGGGAAAAGAAGAAGGTGATGCTGGAGAAACAAAAAGACAAAGGCATGGAATTAAGAAAGTCCAATGGACTTATTTCTATTGGAGTTTTGGAATATGCAACTCTGAAACTTCCTGTCCAAGTGCACTGGAGCCCTGGAAAGAAGTGGAATAGCCTAAAGGACTAATTGGAAAAGAAAGGGGTTCTCTTCTTTGGGTTGTGCAAGGATGATAGGGAAGGAGTGATTTTCGGTTGGAATTGCTGCCATAATTATAAATTTGGAAGGTCATTATATATGTTTTGGGTTGGAATGCCCATGGATACATGTTTAATGTTAGGCCAGAGTGCCTATGTACATAAAAATTTAATGGATTTGCTATGTGGATTAATACCAAAGAGCCTAGATTTGTAATGTTAAGAAGATTGTAATGGTGTTGTGCACTAAGGATAGTGGCAAAATAAGGGGAGGGGGATGCAACACCCCAGTTTTAACCCTTATGAACTAAGAATGTGTTATGTAATTATGAATTAGGATGGTGAGCCAGTAAAGTTTAAAATGGGCCATAGTGCCTAGGAAATGTAATACTTCATACATATTATTAAAATACATTGTTGGATTCAATACAGACAATGACAAAAGAGATAGGGAGTTATGATTCCACGAGAGAGGAGGCATGGGGGGTAAAGTCCTTTTATTATTATTTAATTTTACCATAATTGTTTTTATGAAAAAAATGGGTTACATGAGCTTCTTGGGTGGGAGGCCATGTGGCTCTTGTCTTCATGTAATTTAAATATCCCTTGGGGTAGTTTTTGGGTATTCTTTGACTTCTTCTCCCTGGTTCTTATTATGTTATTCTTTTCCTTCCTTTTTCGTCACTCATTCTTGATATTCATGTGCTCTTGGGATGAGCATGGAAAAAAATGGTTGGAAGATGAGAGCCATTTATAAATGGATGTAATACAATTTACTAATCATTCCTGGAGGGAATGGATTCCCGTGCGCATGAGCTTGATGGAAGTTCGGATAGAACTATCCACAACTAAGAATCCTTGGAGTTTCCAATAGGGATATTTCCTTACCAATAGCACTAGATATTTGGAGAGAAATGGGACAACCTAAGGGACTGCATGGTAGAGAAGGGTGTCCATTTCTTTGGGTTGTGCAAGATGAGGGGGAAAGAGAGCTGGAAATTCATATTTTCTCTGTGGTTGGGAAACTTGAGAAATAGTTAGCCAATTTTTGTATGCTTTAGATTTGGCCTAGGACCCATACTTGTGGATTCATATCCCTGGCTCGAGGGTGACCTATTGCTGAGAGTAAAATAACATCAACGTCTATGGTTGGGAGGAATTTCCTTGGTCTGCAGCTAGTTGGTGGGCATTTACTTGCAAAGATAAGTGCCCTCTTTGTTTTCTGTATAATGTTTAATTCCACTGTGTATTTAATTATCTATGAGATATGCATTTTTATTATGCCTATCTATTGGTTATTTGTTGTTCATGGCACGTTGCCTTCTTATTTATGTTGTAGCATGGATCTTGTCTTATGCATGTCATTTTCATGCCTCTAACATTAATGAGAAGTCATTTGAAATCAGGATAAGTTCATAGAACCGAGTCTTGCGACTGGAGCATGCCCCTCCAGCCAGAAATTGTTGTGTTGCAGCTGAATCAAGTGGCGTAGCCCGACCTATGGGAGGCTGGGTATTTTATATGACATCTACGCATGCAAGCACAAAGAACAATATAAGAAGATTTAAAGAATGGGGAAAAAACCGCGCACACAAAAGAAAAGGCACATCAAACCAAAAATATATAGTGCAATAATGTACAAAGCACACATGCGAGATATTCTATGCATATTAATTCTTTAGGTAAATCCCATTTTGGGTCTCACTGAGAGATAATCCATCGTAATCCACTAACGTGTAGGTGCCTCTTTGTAACATATGCTTCACGATATATGGCTCATGACACATAGGTTCTAACTTACCTGCACAAAGTTTGTCATGATCTTGGTCATAGACTGGGACCATATCTCCTTCTGTGAAAGCGTGAGGTTGAGTAGACTTATCATATTAAGTCTTGATGCATTTTTTATATGTCTCGTTAATGAGAGAAGTGTCACGACAGGTATCATCAAAATTTGTTAGATATAAAAATTGTTCTACTTCAACAGAAGTATGGGGTAGTATTTATATGGTTAATTTTAGGGATGGAATCTCGCATTCAATCGAAGATACTACTTCCAACCCATATACCAACTGGAAGGTTGTAAATGCAGTGGATGATTTACTAAAGTTCGATAAGCCAAGAATGTGGAGAAGAGATGAAAATGTCAAGAGGTTTTTTTCACACCCACCATGCATTGAAGCATGGTCTTCAAGACCTTGTTGATGGCCTCAAATTTTCCATTGGCCTGAGTATAGTAAGGGGATGAATTTTCATGACAAAAAAACCAATTTGGTGTGTAATTCACCCATCATACGGTTTTGGAAATGGGATCCATTATTGATTAAAATCACTTGTGGGACTCTGAAGTGAGTGATTATGTGATTGAACATGAAGAGTTTGGAATTTTTGCAATCTTTAATAAATGTAGGCATATACTCAACCCATTTGGTGAAATAATCAACTACGGTGATAATATAAATGTGCCCCCCAGTTGAGGTAGACTTACATTGCTTGAAACCAATACCCCATTTTGCAAAGGGGTCAATGGTGATAATTGGATGGAGTGGATATGGGTGGGTACATGATTTCTTCTGAAATATATAATAGGATGGACATTTTTTAACAACCTCAATGAATTCTTTGAATATGGAAGGCCAAAAATAACCAACACAAAATATTTTTTGGGTTGTAGCCATCCCATAAATATGAATGCAACAAGATCCAAGTTGACATTCATTTAAAACATGTTCAAACTCTTCATAGGTTAATAAAAGTTGTAGAATAGTGTAAATACCTCGATGATACAAATTTTATCCAATGATAAGGTAGTGCCTTGAATGGTGTCTGATGCGACATCATTCATCAGATGAAATGCATGGTTTGAAGTGTTGGGTTTGGAGATAGAGAAGAATGTCTCCATACCATGTATCAGATGTACTAATGAGGAACAATGATTCATCGGGAAGGGAATCATTAGGTTCAGTATTCTCATTAGTATAGGGAAGATCTCAAATTAATTCCGCAAAAGCCAACAATTTTTTAGATTTGGATTTGGCAAATTCTAGATCACATTATTGGAGAATAACGATCCATTTGGAATATTTTCCCCCAAGTACTTGACGATTCAAGATGTGGTACATGGGGTTTGATTCAACAATAATCATGGTAGTGTGAAGAAAAATATAGTGGAGAAACCTTTGGACAACAGTAACTGCCGCCAAAGCCAAATTTTCAACATGTGAATAATGGAGTTCAGGATCTGAAAGGATCTTACTTAAATAGCAGATCACATGTTCAGTGTCGTCATCATCATCATCATGTACTAACACCATGACAATAATGGAAGCATAGGCAGACAAATAAAGGATGTAATCTCTCGCATAGTTGGGGGGATGTACCAATGGGGTATTAGTTAAAGAATGCTTGAGATCATCAAAGGAGCCTTGAGTACTTGCATCCCAGATAAAAGGGGCATATTTATGCAGTAATCTCATGAATCATTTAGTCATTTCCACATAATTGAATATAAAATGGTGGATAAATTTTCCCTTCCCTTACAAAATTTACAGTTGGGTAATATTGTTGGGAGGAGGTAAAGAGAGAATATATTTTAGTTTTAAAGGATCCACCCTAATCCCATCTTTGGACACTACGAAGCTGAGGATTCTCCCTGATTCAAAAACATAAATGAATTTCTGGGGGTTCAAACGTATGTTGTAATACCTACATATAAGAAAGATTTATCTTATATGACTAATATGATCCTGTCGAGGAGCCAAGTGAGTTGGAAAGTCATCGAGATAGGTTCAACAATATGTTTGATGTCATGGAAATCATATGAAATAGCCCATTGAAACGTGGCTCCAAGATTTTTAAGGCCAAAAGGTGATTTTCGATAGGAAAAATTACTCCATGGGAAGATGAAGGTTGTTTTGTGTTTATCAATAGGTAAAATAGAGATCTGGTTATGACCAAAAAAGCCATCCATAAAAAAGAAAATGAAACTTCTGGCACAATTATCAATGATTTGGTCAATAAAGGGTGTAGGGTAATTGTCCTTCAGACAAGCCTTATTTAGATCCCTATAATCGACACAAAAATGAATTTTCCCTTATTTCTTAGAGACCATAATGATGTTGGAAAGCCATTCAGTCAACGGTACGAGATAAATAAAACCAGATTTCAATAACGTTTTTACTTTTTCCTTGATTGTTGTAGTTTTCTTGGGATGAACCAGATGAAGTTTCTGTCATACAAGTTTAACTCTAGGGTAAGTTTTGATTTCATGCACAAGGATAGAAGGATCGATCCCTTCCATTTATTCATAGTAATAAGTGCATATGTTACGAAATTATTTAAACAAGGCAATGTAAGTTTCAATCTCTTCAGTTGAACAATTGACACCTAGTTGTATGTTTTCCACAATACCTTCTTTCGTGGATATTTCAACACTAATTGTTTGAGATATGTTTCCCAAATTTCCCTTAGAGATGGTATCCTGAGTGAGTATAAGAGATTGGGTAGTGTCTAAGACATTGGCGGGAAATATAGATGAAATATATTTCTCAATCTCATTCAAACTAGAAAGAAAGGATGAACGATGCTAGTTTTCATCCTGTTCTTCCTTCTCGATATCAAGTATCTCCATAATGGATTCATCGAATGGAAAAAATCGTAGGATGTAATTGAAATTGGATGATATGGAATGTTGTCACTGGAATTTCATCTGCAAATGGTTACAAGAATCCAACATCTTAAAACACCCATTAGCTCATCCATGGCCTAGAAAATGCATTTCCAAAGGTCACAAAACTATACAACTAGTTAAAAAAATCAGCATGCGCTAAATATACAAAGGCAGTGCATGCACGTGCGATAGTCAAATAACACCAAAAAAACACATGTGTGCCCGATGCATGAATCTGAATGCAAAAAGTTGCACACACCTCAAAACGATGCATTTATGATTTTGGTTGGCCTTCCACCCACTTATGGTTCATCTCCCAAGTCGATTTGACACCCAAATCAAATTTGAATCTGAGTTGGGGGATGGTCAAAGACCTAAGGGTGCCCTAAAGAGCCCCTTGTTCACACTAAAGACTGGTTGAATAATGCCTCAAAGATTTTCTATAAAAAGATTCCATGGGTGCACTATATTTTCAATGAATTCATTTTTATTGTTATGCTTCCTATATTTTCTTGGAGGATCTTCTTTCCTCATCAAGAGAATACAAGCACCATTTCATTTGGCCATTCACATCACCTCTTGAGTGAATGAGATTTGGATTTATTCACCTTCTAGTTTGTTACTTGTAAGAAGAGCTCAATCATTGGGGGTTCAAGAACTCTACCTTGGAGGAAGAGGGGACCCATAAGTATCCATTTCTCTTTGTTGTTTTCCCACTAATACAACTTATCCATTAGTGGCATCCATGTTGTTTAGTTTTTGTTCTATTTCCCTTATGCACTCTAGTTTAGTTTCTTTTATTGTTATTAGTTTAGTTCTTTGTTTATTTCTTATGCTTGATGTTTATAACTCTTTCATTCACTACTGTCTTGTCCAGCTAATCCAACTGGACTTGTAAGCATCCTTATTTTTCTCACTTAGGTGACGAAAGGGATGCAACAGATTAGCGACTCCACTGGGGATAGGTAACAATTTCCTCCCCATTTGGGTTGATTGAGCAGTTCCATTTTTCTTATTTGACTTGCAAGAACCAGAACTGGCCCATGCCTGCATGCAAAATGCCAAATTCAAAGATGAGCTGAGAGAATTTCATCCAAAAAAAATTTCCCGACCGTGTAACAGAAAGTGCACCAGTTTTTTAACCCACAGGCGCATCTTCTGAGCATGTCCACCAAAATCACTGTGTTTCTCAGCGCATTCTGTGCACTGTACCAAAAATTCATTTTTAATTTGTGCATTGGCACCCAATGCGCCTTTGTCTACTCTATGACACGTGCATCTATCCAAAAAAACATACATTATAAGGGTTTTTGTGATATGTTGGAGGCCCATAACCTTCTTAAGTTTGATTCTATGTAGATTGTAGTATGCACCACACTTAGATTCCCTCTCTACATGAAGGGTTAGTCAAAACATAGGCACTTAGCAGGTTAAAATCCATATTTATCCTTTTTTTCCTTTCATTTTTCCACATGGATGGCTTGTTTTGATTAAAGATAAGTTGGAATCATTCTATCTCACAAATATAACTACTTGCATTGGGACTAGAAATTGAACGTCAATTTTTGAGTATGCTCTTCTCTCACGCCACAAAGCGATCTTGAGAATCAAAAAAACAATTTAGGGAACATTTCATCTCCCTTAAAGACAAAATATTTAGGAGAGGACAAAATCCCCTTCGGGACTCCTCTTAGTTTCTTTTCAAACACATCTTAAAATTGTAACAGGCCCATACATGCCCACATGCTACAAAGATAGGATAGTTTTGAATTTACTTTCTTAGATTAAATCACTAGGGAAGTTTAAAGGTTTGTAACGGGCTCATACATGCCCACATGTCCACAATATAGGATGTTTGTTGAATCTTTCTTATATTAAATCACATTAGGGAGTTAAAGTATTGGTAAGGACCCATATGTCCACATGCTAGTTCTCTAAGGACTTTAAAATTTCGCAAGGTTGTACCAATGGAATTTAGTAAATTAGGTATCAAGACTTGTAAGGACCACATGAAGTCCACATGCAACAAGGTGACACCTAACTTATTAAAAATTTGGTGCACTTTCACATGTTCACACAAAAAGTCACTACTCACTCACATAGCTTCATCTAGAAAATGATGGAGGTTGAAGTAAGTTTCCTCCAAAGGGATTCTGAACTTCCCCACCCTTTTTTCTTGATGAGACTATCCACTCCCACTTAATTTCAACAAGATTGGTTCACAACCCCAATCTCTCAAACAATCACATCTAAAATTTTCCTAAAAACTCACTATGTTTTCCTCCACAAGAGGTGCCAAAAGAAATTTTTTAGTCTAGGTAGGATGTCGAGGATAGGCATCTAAATAAATCCCTGTTATATGGTTCTCACATATTCAAACAATAGAAGTTGTCAAATAGGGAACTTTAAATCCTCCAAGTCAAGTGTTCCTAACACCATAAGGTAGGGAGATACTCGTGACGAGTCGAAGGCTAAGGTCCAGTTGTTCTGTGCGTTCCCCCTTGAGGCACCCACCTCTTGGATGGGATCTAGCCCGTGACCCATTTCTCAGGGAAAAAATCTAAATGTCGCACTTTGACTGAGGTACCTAGTGACCAAATTATAGGATATCTACCCAGGTGGCAATTATGGGTTGCAATTGCACCTTGATTGGATTTTTTGTGGCTATTGGAAAATATCACCAGATATTTCATGATATGCACCCTCTACCCCTCATTACAACTGATTAAATCATCCTTCACTAGTTTCTCTTCTAGTGGATTTAAACCCCACTTTCAAGTGTTATTGGAAGGTCCAGTGCTATTTTAGAGGAAGGACATTACGTCTTTTAGGACATGAGAATTTTTTTTCTTTGTTCTCTCACGCAGAAAAAAACTACCTATCCACATGTATGCTTCTTTGTCAATTGATTTATGTATGATCCTCTTATGATTACATGCGATTGTCAGATATATTATGAAGGTCCAAAAAATCATAACAAAGAATCTTGTTCGTTTACTTCTCTCACCACCATTTGCACGCATCCACTTTTCTAGTCAGACATCATAGGGGACCCACATAATCCTTGTCCTTCTAGATGCTTGCTAAATATCCCTCCCATTCTGGGGGGAGGTCCTAGACTTGCCAACTCATTGGCTCCACCTTCTCACACTCCTATGAGTGTTACTTTATTGGGATCTTCTTTTCTTGGTTCCACTTTACTTGGGTCCACTTCCCAAGGTCAACCATCCACCCACTTTCCTTTACAAAGAAGCGGGGGGAACACTTCTTCCCCAGGATTAAGTACAACCCCAGCTAGCCCTCATCAAGGGTCAGGTACCCAAAACACTCACAGCATGGTTGGATCTAATCCTCCCCCACCACCCGAGATTCCATACTTGGCTTCCCTCAACATACCGGATATGACTAAACTCACCAATGATTTTATATTGCACAACCCCACATGGCCTACAATGCCTACCAAACTCCCTTCAGACATCCCCAAGTTTGAAGGAAAAGCAGGAGATGACCCGGCCAACCATATCATGACCTTACACTTATGGTTCTCTTTAAATAACATCATGGACGACTCCATCTACTTGAGATTATTTCAACACACACTCACTAGCCCATCAGCTAAGTGGTATGTAGAAGAAAAATATGGGTCCCATGTGACCTTTGCATCTTTGGCCAAAGCATTTTTGACGTTCTTTCAATTACCAATCCATCATGACAATGGTCTTGAACTACTCTTAGAGTTTAAACAAACCTCCTCTACACACATTGTTGACCACATTCACTAATGGCGTCGACGACATAGTCTATGCAAAGAAGAAGCCACCAAGCAACAATGTCTCAATTGGTTTATCAAATCACTTGTTTCCCTCCTTTCCAAGGATGTTGCCACCACCTTCCCCCAATCTAAAGAAGAATCCATCGGCAAGGCCCAATAGTTTGAACTCATTTATTCGTAGTCATGATACTTATATATAGTACTAATTGACGCCCCGAGACCCATGCCATTCGGCCAGGACAAAGCTGGGATGTCTCACTCAGCAGATGGATTGATTGGTACCACTACACACCACAATTCACACCTCCAACAACCACCTATGTATGGAACACCTCAATATCATTTGGCATATGGAGGACCTCCTTATTATCCTCCTCCACCTTATCAACAACCATACCCTATTTCCCTTCCTCCACCCATCAGTGGACCACCGTCGACACCCATAGTACGCCCAGTGACCCAACCAAGTTCTGGTACCCCCTCTACCTCAAATTATACCCTGAGCACTAGTGAAAGCACAATTCCTTCATATATACCCTACAGACCATTTCCACCAAATAATCCATACTTTCCATTTCCTGGCCCTCCATAGCCCATGGCTCAACCATAAGGACACCCACACACTAAGGTTAACTTTGTTCATCCCTCTCCCATTTAGAAATATCAAAATTTTGAACAGTTGAATACGAAAAATACGATCCATCAGTCGAACAATACCAAAAGTAAAGGAAAAAACCAAAAAAATAATAATCTAGGACCAGGAGGGAACCAAAACCACCCCCAAGAGAACCAACCTACCGGGGGCAACCTGAATTTGGAGAACCAGAACCCCCAAGGGGGAAATAACAAGAAATGCCAAGGGAAGAACAACAACAATATTCGAACAAACTTCCCTTGTGCCCTTTGCGGTGACTGTGTCCATTATACTCACCATTTCCCTCAAATTGTTGACTTTAAATGAATGAAAGAATCTGAAAATGGACCAAGTCCCCCAGCACCACCTGCCCCCCAACAGGCCACACAACAATATGTACAGTAACCACCCCCTGTCGTACTGCAAAACTCCATTCCACACCAAGGGGTTATGAACACCCAAAAAGAGATGCATCCGTCCCCACCACAGATGGGACAGTATCCAAACCCATGCACTCCTACAAATTGCACTATCCTCCTCACTAGTGAGGAAGAAGTCCCTCTTAAAAAACATAGTGGTCAATATAGTGCACCCCCTGACTCTGATCCCACTACCTCAGAAGTATCCCCAGTCACAACTGGACCACCTTTGATGATTCCTCTCCCTAATACTGAACCACCCCTTCATATTCCTCACAATCCATTATGATGGGAAGTCAACAAACTGCGGGCTATGGCGACACACAATTACAGTTTGGTCGATGACTTGGACCAATCCCTTGCTGCCATGTCATTTTTAGAAGTCCTTCAAACCTTTCCTACTCAACATAAGTCATTAATTTCTACCCTGGGGGCATTTGACCCTATTGATACTTGCCTCATCACCTTTGATCTTGATAGTGGGGAACCCTATCTCCCCACTTTGGTTTCTTTCAAAATACTGATTAAAAAATGTAACATCACCATTTACCACTACATCATTGATGAAGGTGCATGCACATGCATCATGTCCAAAACTGTATGGTAGAAACTTGACTCCCTGAGCTCATAACATCCGCCATTACTCTGAGAGCTTATGACGGATGACCATCCTCTCTGGAAGGGTTCTTTTAAAATGTCCCCGTTGAACTTGGGGGAAAGACTATCGTAATTGACATTGAATTTATCAACGCTCTAATCGATTACAACATTTTGTTTGGGTGTAGCTACATGTATGTGATGAAGGCTATGGCCTCTTCCATGTTTCACACAATGATGTTCCCCCACAACCAGAAGATCATCACTATTGACCAAGTGTCACATTACGAGCCCAATCCTTCCTCCAACATCGATAATATCCTACCCTTTGTTCACACTAATCTCGAGGCTTACCCACTCATCGAAATGGGTCCCAGAATTTTCAAAGACCCATCCTTTCTATGGACTTACCATGGAGCACCCCTGCTCATACACCCCTCAACACAAGTATGTGGCATATCATTCAAGGGAATAGAAAATGGAGATACCCTTCCTCCCACAAAGGCTTCATTACTATATGACGTCCCACTAGTCACAGAGCTCCTTCCTCAAGAATCCCTTAATAAAACTCTAGCTCCCCCTATTCCTGATTACATCATCCCCCAGGGCCACATTCCGGTTTGGGAGACAGTTCCCCAAGCCATTACTCAAATCCACTTCTTTAACCCCCCACCGGGCGTACAATCTTTCCAGGTAGCTGCAACACTTACCCTTCCCAATATGGTGCTAGAAATTCCAGTATGGTATCTACATACACCTAAGATGGTCCCTCAACCATCCCTCCCTCCCTAGACAAAAGGAATTCCGATCAATATTCCAATACTTACTCCCACCACACCACCCACACCTCCACTCACTAGCACCATAACTACAGTTGGGGGAAGAAGGAAGAAGAAAGAACCCACTGCTCCACTTCCACCCTGAGTCCAACCTCCTTGTGCAATAGGTGATAAAGATGGACATCCCACTAATAAATGTCCATCCCTCCCTGAGTTATGAAATTTAATTCAACTCCCTCGATTGACAACACCGCCCGTCATTTCATCCAGTTCACCTAATTTTACCATTACATCCACTATACGAGGCAAATGCCTATGGACCAAACTCACATGTGCCATTTGTTCAAAATATGGCCATTACACCCACCATTTCCCTGTGCTACCTCACTTTCGAAAAACGCTAGCAGTTGTGCGCCATATTTTTTTAGCAAGAACCACTCCCATCCACATCATCTCACACACATGTCACTAACATCCACTATGTCACGACCTCCATCAATGAGTGTATGCGATGTCTTTATGCTCTATTTGAATCACTTGATCACTTCACATATCAGTGTCCTATGATCATTGAATATAGGTGTCATCAATTGGCCCTTATTACCAATCCTACCATCACCCCACATCTGGTGACACCAGAAGTCCCACCTACTCCCTCACTCTTGTCCCAAAGACAATTTTCCAATGCCCTTTATCAACCAAATTATCGGTGATTTTTCTGGCCACGAGGCTTTGTCCTTCATGAATAACTTCTCTTGCTACAACCAAATTCAGATCCACACAGCCGATCAATACAAAACCACATTCACTACCCCTTGGGTTAATTTTTCATATCGTGTCATGCCTTTTGGCCTCAAGAACATTGGTTCCACTTTTCAACGTGCCATGACATACATCTTTCATGATCTTGCTCAAATCATCCTTGCCTACTTGGATGATCTCACTGCTTGATCCAAGAAATGCACTCAACATCTTGATGACTTATGCATTGTCTTTCATAGGTGTCATCAATACAATATCCGCTTGAACCCTCTCAAGTGCATATTCTACGTCACCATTGGAAGCCTCCCTAGGTTCATCCCTTCCAAACACGACATCACAGTGTACCCCCTCAAGGTCCAAGCCATCATGGAAATTCCCCCCCTCGAAATTTATGCCAGCTACAAAACTTACAAGGCAAAGCTAACTTTTTATGTTGCTTTGTCCTCGATTATGCCACTCAAGCACATGGTTTCCTTTGCCTCTTACTTCATTATATCCCATTTCAATGGGATCAACATGCCCAAACCTCTTTTCATGATCTCAAAGAGGCCCTCTCTAATGCCCCATTCATTAGTCCATCCGACTATGACCGTGACTATATCCTCTACTTATCAGCCTCAGCCGTCTCCGTAGCATGAGTTCTCGTCCAATTAGGGGATGATGACTGAGAGAATTTCATTTACTATATTAGTAAAAACCTTTCTGGGCCACCCTTGAAATACAATCACGAAGAGAAACTTGCCCTTGTAGTTGTCTTCGTAGTCCAGAAACTGTGCCATTACATCCTTCTTCGAACTACCAAGGTCGTAGCAAATTCCAACCCAATGAAATACTTGCTCAATCACCAGAAAATTAATGGAAAATTTTCCTGATGGATCATCATCCTTCAGGAGTACAACCTCGAATTTTCAACACCGAAGAGTAAGAAATCCCTCATCCTCGCCAAACTCATTATGAAATTTCCTTCTGATACTACTAGTTCTTCCATCAAAACTGACTTCCTCGATGAACATCTCTTTTTCATCCCTTTGGATGATCCTTGGTACAACGATCTCCTCATCTACCTCAGAACATAGAAGTTCAGAAACCATCTCTCCAGGGATGATCATCGACGTATTCGGCATGAGGGCCCTTGCTACCTCCTTATCGGAGATATCTTATAACGTCGAGGGGTCAACACCCTATGTCATCGATGTTTTACTATTGATGAATCCGATAGAGTCTTGAATGACTTCCTTAGCAGTGCCTGCGATGGCCCCCTCTCAAGGATGGTCACTGCTTAGAAAATCATTCGAACTGGCTATTTTTGGCCCACATTGTTTCATGATCGCATCCATGCCATGAAATGATGTGATAAATGTCAGCTATATGCCAACAAAGAGAGAGCACCACCTGCTCTTCTCCACCCAGTCATTATTGCCAACCCCTTTTGCAAATGGGGCATAGACTTCATGACTGGCAACCCTCCATCTAGAAATTGACACAAATATATCGTCATGGTAGTCGATTATTTCACTAAGTGGGCTAAAGCCATGCCCACCTTCAACAACATCGTTGACAATGTATCACGTTTTTTCTTTAACCACGTTATCTCCCGCTTTGGAGTCCCAATACAGTTAGTCTCTGATCACGAGAAACACTTCGAGAATGAAATTTTCGTCAAACTCTCCTCCAGGTTAGGCTTCTCCCACAATTTCTCCTCCCCATACTACCCTCAGTCCAATGGATAGGTAGAGGCAGTCAACAAGGTCCTCAAACCCATGTTGCAGTGCATGGTTTACAAACATAAGACCAATTGGCACCATATGTTTTTTCTGCACTATGGGCTTATCGCACGGTAGTTAAAATTGCCACTGGTTTCACACCATTTCATCTTTTCCATGGGGTCGAGGCCAATCTCCCCATTGAGTGTGGAATTCCCACCTTACGCATTGCTATTGAGCTATTACCTGACACTGCTTTGATGGAGCAGCGTTTGTTGAAATTAGATTCGTTGGATGAAGATCATTGGTCTTCATTATAGAACAATGAGGTAGCCAAAAAATGATTGAAGGCCACCTTCAATCGCCATGTCAACCTTCGCTCATTCAATGAAGGTGACCTCATCCTTACTTACGATATCGCTCATGATACCTTCGGCCATGGAAAATTTGAGTCATTATGGCATGGACCTTACACCATCCAACATTGCCTCACAAAGGGCACCTACATCCTAGCCTCCCCCAAAGGCCATCCTCTCAAAGAACTTGTCAACGGGTTGTACTTAAATAAATTTTACGCCTGAGCATAGCCATTCTACACTAGGCTCTTTTTTTTTGTACACTTTTTGCAGAGTTTTTAATCTTCTTTTTCCTCCATGCCTCGCATGTAATCTATCATTTGTGTTATTTAAATATGCCTCCTCCATCAGTATACCACATTGGTTACACTGACGGATCTAGCCGTTGGACACCGAATCTCACTTCGACCGCTTGGGCCCTCTATAGCCCCACACATGAATTGCTCCACTCCAGTGGCATATGCCTGGGCTCAGCAACCAACAAACAAGAAGAATACATAGCCATTATTGGCCTCCTTGTAGAGGCCAATAACCGCCATATTCATCACCTTAGCGTCTTATTAGATTCCCAACTCATTTTCCTCCAGCTCAAGAATGTGTACCGTGTCCATGATCCTTGCATCTTCCGCAAATACCTACAAGTTAGACTTTTATCTCGACATTTTCATTCAATCAAATTTACACATATTCCAAGGAAATTTAATCAAATAGCATATAATATGGCTAACCTAGTGTTAGATTGTCATTTATCCCATCAAGTTATCATTACACATACATAAATCATCAAAAGTCTATCACAACATATAAATTAGACATCATAAACAGAAAACATCAACACATCTAAACATCACAAAGATCCCAAAATGTATATCCATATATATATATATATATCAATCAATGCACCATCAATGTTTAAAAATAATAGTACATATACAACATCCATGGGTAGGTGAACCACCTCACCCCTATAAATACAAAATCGGTGTCCCAACACCATATAAAAAAGGGGCTCGCAAGCCTTTATAAATACAAAAATACATATACAGAGACATTCATGGCACCTCTAGAGCTCCACCACCTGGTCCTCTCTGTAGGGGAGGTGCCCCACCAACTAGGGGTCCCTCAGGTCCTAGGGGCAGTTTCCCAGTCATAGCCGCCCCCACTACAGCTGCTCTGCATATCAAGGTTCACAACTCCTTTGGAAGGCCCACACACTGCTCGAAGACCCCCTTGTCCTGGATACACACCCACACACCCTTGGGTACTCCTTGTAGTACTGCCTCCAATCGACAGTGAAAATCCTCGAACTCTCCCCTGGCCCCCACCAGAGGAGCATGGGATGGACCTCTACCTAGATCATCAAAAAAACGTCTCCTACCTGCTCTCTCATCATTTTTTGTCCCCATGCCAGCCTCATCCCATCGTCGTTTCTCCCCTTCTCGCGAATCTCCCTGCGATGGTCTCACATGTCCATGACAAGCCGACGCTCTGACAAACTCAATCTCACACTTGTGAGGTCTCACATCTGCACGCACAACAAACAAGTGATAGAATCAACATCCATATATACACAAAGAACATGTTATACTATCTAAATATAAAAACATCAAATATAACATCATACCTCTGCGATCGAACACCTCTCAGGGGGGTAGCACCATATCTGGATCCTCCTGAAAGTCCACCCCACTATATGGGTATCAGAGTATGATCTGTTGCATCTGACACCACACCTGTGTAGTCTAGGCCATGAAATAATGCCCACCCTGCCCACCACCATGACACACCAAAATCGTCACCCACCTCCTCAGTTGTAGCTCTTGCACACCCGGTGCATCCAATAGCACTTTAGGGTGCAACATGGGGACCCTCTACAAAATCCATGCCACCAAGATGGACCCATAGGCAAACTCCCCTTAGTCTGTAGATCAACACCAGTTGAGCTGCCCCACCATCTTGGAATGTAGCATCAAGCCCCAGGAAAAATGCTTTCCCCTGAGTGCCCTATCCATGATCCTCAGCTGACCCTCACTAATTCGCTAAGTTGGGAGAGACCCATAGACTCTCACAATCAACGTTGCCATGCAACGATGCACTAGGGAATACATTACCCCAATCCTCACCACTAACCCTGACATGAAGTCCTCTCCCGAACAATATGTCTAGGCTAGGTTAGCCAACTGACCATCTCCAGGTACCACAGGGTCGACAGGTAGAAGGGTTCCCCAAAAAGGGAGTCCAGTCAAAAAATATACATCCTCTGTAGCAGAGAATGTCACGTGTTCACCTCGAATGATGAAACATTGTAGATCTGGACTCCACATCGAGATCAGGAACTACAACAAGTACTCCTGTGCCCTCACTAGTGAGCACTCAAAAAACTTTAGCAGCCCACAAGCTACCAAAGCACCACGTACAACTGGCTCCTCATCTCTCACCGCCTCTCTCAGGTGTGCCCAGTCCCTCTCCCTCGAGTGGATCGACATCATAAACCGATCGCCTGCATCCACACATAAAATATTTGATCAACCATCACAACTCATAAAAAAACCAAAATCTCCAAAAAATATTAGTTTGTACACCCTTCAGCTTTGCCTCAAAGCCGTGGATTTTTTCCCCACAAGCGCACACATATGTGCGCTCGTTCACCCCACAGTCACTCACTCATGTGAAACTATTGGAAATATAGGTGTGTACCCATGTGCAACTATTGGAAATATAGGGGCACACCCATGTGCCCCTATCACATCAACAGATGTGCATCCTAACGCACATGTTCGCTCCACAGTTATGCACATGTGCGCAACTGTCAGGAACATAACCGCGCATGGATGCATTGTTTTTCTTTCCATAGGTGCACATTCAATGCATGCTTGTTTTTCCCCATTTGGGTGCCCCTATGCACGGCTCTCCAAATTATAGTTGTGCACTCGTGCACATAAAACATTCAATCACCCGTGCACTAGAGGATCCACCCTCACAAAACCCCCTTGTACGGCCTTCCGTACAAGCCCTACCCAAACACAAAACCCTAACTACTGTGCAAGAGGATATGACCACTAACTTGAAACTCGTTGATCCTAAATCAGCTGGCTCAATCTCCTGGAATCTCCAAATCTCTCCTCAATCATCTCGTCAATCCACTACGGTAGCAGGTACAAATGACGTGGCAATGTGGGCCCTACAACTATATATAGTCACTTTTTCCAAACTTCCATACTCAATTCCAGGAGCTCTGAGCGTCTGTTTTTCGATCCATCTTCAAATACAAGACTAGGATCCCACTACCTACACAGTCACATTCCCCGGGCCACTATCCATCCTCGACCCCTGGGGAGAATTTTTCTCACATCACCCCTAGGTACGCATGCTCATGTTCAAAATTATCGAATAACTATTATCTATTCTTTATCTTCAAATATTATTCATGTCGAGTATTTGTTTTTTATGTGTGTAGGTACATGGTCACCATAAATCAGCACATCCCTTTCAGGTATAGGATCTCTATTGGCATGCAGTCATTCACTCTTAATATCAATTTCATCTCCCAGTCACACCCTATCATATTTGCCTCTAAGGTTCCCCCATTTGGATCTGCAGTACTCACACCTCCATTGCATTTCAATATTGTCAACTAGTAGCACTCTCTCCCACATGAATTGTCCCCATCATAGTCCCTTCTGAAACTTTTACACTCATGTTGTTTTCACCCCGTAGGGATAGGAGTCTGTATAGTCTTTGCATTCCTGAGAATTAGCCGCATGATCCTTCTCCTCATTTTGCTAACTTCCCTATAATGGAATCTAAATTAATCTCGTCATGATTCGCATTTTGACTGCACCTCTGCAGTATAATTATCCCTCCATCTCATCCACCATCATTTTCCCCATCTACAGATTGTCCTCCATGTTGTAGGAAAATCTCCCTGCGGATAGGTAGATCGCCTCTAAGAGCTTGACCCTAACTCTAGACAAAAAATGCTTAACATGGACACTGAATTCCTTTCAAATCTATCTAAACTAATACATGAGAAGGAAGGATGACAGAAGTACCTTTTACCGACATCTTTCCCTTCATGCTCCGAGTTGCACTCCAATCCTTTGCTCCTTGTTGAGTTATGTGTACAAAACTAGATACGACCACTTCCTCCTCTATTGATATTAGTTTGAAAATAGATATATCAATGAATGATAAGTTCATGTGACATTAGACACAAACTAGAAAGAAACAGGCCAAGTGTCATATTGATGAGTATAACGACAATAGTACTTACAATCATAGATGCGAATGCGACAGCTTCATCAAGTCCTCTTCGTCTAACCCTTTCCTGAAAGATCCATGACTTGGATAACAACAGCTTCACTGATCACTCTCCTTTGGTTGGCTGTGATTTTCCTCCAAGATCATAAGTTTCATATATTTAATTCTTCCCCCCTTTCCACCATCATAGACCCTGTTTATATAGGTTAAGAGGAGCTTAACCTCTTGAGTTATCTTTAGAACAAGTTGGGAACCTTCTCCTTAGATCAGGGATCTCTTCATGAAACCAAGAATTCGAGCACAACTGCCTCCTAATCTCAAAAGATCCTCCCCTTATTCTCCTCAATGGGCCAACTACTGCCTCATATTAGGCAGCGCTCCCTTATAAGGGGCATCAGTGCACTGTAGCACTCCCTGGTAAGCTTTAGGGGAGCACCAACGCTTTCAAGATGAGCAGATATCCTTCAGAGGGGGCTGGGGAGCGTTATAACGCTCCCGGAAGCCTTGTAGGGGAGCACCAGCGCTTCTAGGGCTGAAATAGGGGAGCGCTCCTCCTCAAAACCTTTGTTTCAGGGTTCCCTTCAGGTGTCAAGAGTTATTTGACTTCAGTAAAC
>JZKD02S0332739.1:814428-830904 GCA_000966675.3 Picea glauca
AAGGAAGATGCGACACTTATGACAATTGAGAGGAACATGCGACACTTATCCAACTGAGTAATTTTTCCATGTAACACTCCATTCATTTTACCTAATACAAAAACCCACCTATGGCGCCCCCACCCTCAACCTATTTTCCATGCAACTTGTGCCCTAATAGGACAAGCCATATTGCACGAATGCACCCTTTTCTATATCTGTATGCTCATCCCCAATTATTCTTTACTCATTTGGTAATTGTACAAAGCCTTTGTTTCCATCCTTTACATAGTTTTTTGTCATCACCTTTGGAGACCTTCCTTTTTCCAACAAAAGAAACCCATTTTTCCCTTGGTTGGGGCATTCATTATCTTCTAATATTGTTGAGATCATCCATAAACCTTGAGTATCCCATAGTCCATTTACCCATGATCTATGATTTTGTCCACATTGTCACGCCTATGGCACAATTTAACCCTTGTCTAGTCATCCCCCTGACGCTAGATTCAGTTACATGGTTGCTACCACTTATCCTTCACAAATTTCCCTAACCAAGGGCAGTATTGAGTCTCTTCATATCTTGACTACGTCCATGTTCCTCCTCAATTCCTAATTTTACCCTGTATATTTCATGAATCCCTTTGCTTCTTGGAGTTGCATCTCCCTTTCTGTCAACATTAGCACAATTTGCAAAAGGGTGACAGTATCTTGGCTCTCATTACCTTTATAATGAGGAGCCTCAAATGGGACATAGAGAACCATCATTTCTCTCTATTGTCGTTGACCCCCACGACATTCAACTTCACCACTTTCTCATGTTGCAGTGAGTATTACTTTGCGATTATTGCATTTGTTTTTATATTTTTCGAAGACCTCTGAAATTTGATAGGCTATCAATGCTTGTGTATTATCGAAACTTCTTACATGTGTCCTCACCTCTTTTCAAAGTTTTTTCACCATCATAATTGTCCTCTGCAATTATCAACACTCCCTAGAGGGCACTGCAGTATTCTACACCAACACACAGTTTCAGGTACTGTATTACACATTTTTTATTTAGAAGACACAATCATGGAGCATGCCCACCTCATTTGTACACAGTTTTATGTTTTCACACCCTGTGAAAGGTTTAGGTCCTACTGGTTCCCCTCTCCCTCCAATGGGTCTCTCTTGAAATTCCCCTCAACACTCTGTCTTACAACGATACTCTTAGTAGAAGAAACATTGATGTATTTTGGCTATATGTATGCTCCTAACCTCACACATCAGGGGGCATCTATTATCACTAGAATTTCGTCTGCAAATGGTTACAGGAATCCAACATCTTTAAACACCCATTATTTCCAAAGGGCACAACACTATAAAACTAGTTAAAAAAATCAGCATACGCTAAAGATACAAAGGCAGCGCGCATACATGCGACAATTGAATAATGTCGGAAAAGTGCATATGCGCTCGATGCACGAATGTGGATGAAAAAATCCATGTACACCTCAGAACGGTGCATTTATGATTTTGGTCAGCCTTCCACCCACTTCTGGTTCATCTCCCAAGTCGATTTGACACCCAAATCTGATCTCAATCCGAGTGGGGGGCTAGTCAAAGACCTAAGGGTGCCCTAAAGAGCCCTTGTTCACACTAAAGACTAGTTGAATGATGCCTCAAATATTTTCTATAAAAAGAGGCCATGGGTGCACTATATTTTCAAAGAATTCATTTGTATTGTTATGCTGCCTATATTCTCTTGGAGGATCCTCTTTCCTCATCAAGATCATACAAGCACCATTTCATTTGGCCATTCACATCACCTCTTGAGTGAATGATCTTTGGATTTCTTCACCATTTCCTTCTAGTTTGTTACTTGTAATAAGAGCTCAATCATTTGGGGTTCAAGAGCCCTCCCTTGGAGGAAGGGGGGACCCATAAGTCTCCCTTTATCTTTGGTGTTTTCCCACTAATACAACTTATCCATTGGTGGCATGCATGTTGTTTATTTTTTGTTCTATTTCCCTTATGCAATCTAGTTTAGTTTCTTTTATTATTATTAGTTTATTTCTTTGTTTATTTCTTATGCTTGATGTTTCTAACTCTTTCATTCACTGTTGTCTTGTCCAACTAACCCAACTGGACTTGTAAGCGTGCTTATTTTTCTCACTTAGGTGACGAAAGGGATGCAACAGGGAATCTTACCAAGATGGTAGAAAATAAGAATTAGATGCTAATATATGTTGGTCATCAAGTTAAGGAGAGGTAGATTGAATGGAATCATACTCAGCCTCTATAGGACTAAGTGGCATAGTGTCACCTAGTGAATCAAATTTTAAGGGACTAGGTACAATCCATGGATCAGATGATTCGAGGGACTGATGTACCATAGTCGAAATCATATTAACCATTGTGATATGTTGCATAGTTGGAGGAAAAGGTGTGGGAAAAGTTCCTATGACTGAAGAATATTTTAGTATACCTACCCCTACACTTTCATAAGTAATATTTGAATCCCCCAAAAATGGAATATTGTTGGTTGTTTGAGTGTGAGCATCAAGGGTGAAGTAATATAACTAATCAATGGTCACTATATTCCTTGCTGAGGAAATTGGACACATAGAAAGACTAATGAAGTGACAATAGTCATAGCATAAAGCCAACTTATTCTGAGGAAAAATTTATAATCAAGACTTCGACTACTTCTTAATCGATGGAAATATTCCCCCCCCCCAGTTGAACAAATAAGGATTATAACAATCCATGAGGTCTGAAACCTCTTCCATCAAATTCTTTCAACATGGTGGGAGATTGATTAAGACCAAGTGATTTAAGGAATTTATAGTAGGATAAGAACATGAAACATGTTGATTCTCTCTCATCCAAGATCGTGCAATTAATATGTTGATTATGGACAACGACATCAATTTGGAATGCAAGTTGTTGAGAGAGTTGTGACTTAAAATTATCCATTTTAAATGTGATATTATTTGATGAATCAAGATATATAGCTCCAATGGATTCCAAGAGAGTTATACATTGGCTAGGGTAGTGTTGTAGAAATTCGAGAGATGACATGACACAAGGTGCTTGGGCCAAATATTCAATAATGTTGTAGTTTTGAGAAGCACAAGAGTTAGGATTAAAGGATGACTTTCTGATTGTGATCTTGAGTGGACATAATATAGAGTCAAAATTCAGTTTCTCAATTTGGAGAGGTCCATATGGAGGGTTAACCAAAGTGGAAGGTGGATACATCATAGTTCCATTAGTTATGCTTTCCTTACTGGGTTTACCTAGTGGTTTTTCATATGTTTTAGTTAGAGTATTAAAATATACATAGTTAAACATATAAATGTTTGCACTTGATGAAGCATTATCATTAGGAGGATGACCTGGATTTCGTCCTTGCAGAGGTACATGATTTTTTGAAACTAGTGACTTCTTCTATGGAAAAGGATGTATCAAAACTGTGGGTTGAGAATTTCCTTTAAAGAATTTAGCTACTTCTTCCCAGTGGGGATAGTATCATGTGTAATGATCTTCAACACATATGAGACATGGAAATTTCCATTTATGTTGTGGTTTATTTTCAGTAGCAGGTGGTTGTGATTTATTTTTTGTATTTTCAGTTTAATTATTATTTTTCTTTTTTCCCCCTGATTGTGGTGGAGAAGTAGATTGGACTGCATTCACTTTGTATACATTAGTAGGGGTGGAAATCGATGAGTGGATTCTGCACTATATTTGAGGATTTTATTGGATTATTGGTTGTGTCAATCTATTGTGAAACATAATGGGTTTTGACGGAACCAATAACACCATCTGAATGAGCAGTGGAGGATTGTTTCGATGGATCTGTTGATCCGCGGGGAAAATTTGGGATCAATTCATAAAAAATACCGGATTGGGAATAAACCAAATCCAAATACTAGGCATGATCGATTTATTCCTCTTCGTTCACTACTCCACCCATGGCTACATTACGATAAATAAGAGGTAATAGAGATTTTGTGAACCATTCAACCAATAATTGGTCGGGAATGGTTTCTTTGATCAACCAGTCATGAAATATGACTAGAAATATGTACAGAGTTAATATGAATAAGTGAGGTCAATATTTCTGTGTTGGTTTCATATCTAATGAGAAATTGGAAATGAGTGAGGAAATCCATGGCAATTGAATTGAAGTCTTGAAACATTCTATGTTGTAACTCATTGTACCATTTATCCTTTCAACCCATAAGTGTACACTGGAAAATATGTAAATGGATAGAGTCATCCATTAGTGAGTTTGATGAACACCACAGATGAAATGTTGTGACTTGGTTATTAGGGTATTCTCCATGTTTACTATCAAATCTTGGAATTTCATAAGGTAATTTGGCTGGAATGACTGGCCAAAAAGGGGAGTGTAATATTGGATTGTTTGTTAATCTCGACAGATCCGATATATATAAAGTAGCTAATAAAGGTAATTTTCGATTGTCTTGAGGATCATACTGGTGTGGCATAGGAACACTAGTAGGACCATAAATGGGTTGTGGTGGGTAGTTGTATCCAAAAAGTCCTCCCATGTGTTGATATTGTGTATTTTGACTAGCAAAAGTGTGATTCATTTGTTGAGGAAATTCATAAAAGGAGAAGGAAAAACCATTTGGCCCTGGGGAGGATAGCCAATGTATCCCATAAGAGGATATCCAGGTTGACCATGAGGCAGGTAACTAGGTTTCCCTTGAGGAGGTTAGCCAGGTTGACTCTAAGGAGGGTACCTAGGTTGATTCCAAGGAGGGTAATTGATTTGAACCTACAAAGGAAAAGATGACTGGCCTTGAGGAACCCAAGTGGGACTTGGGACACCCTTGAAGGGTTGTCCATAATATAGTCCAGAAGGATTTGGATTTAGTGATCCTCGTTGCAAGTTTGGATTTTAGTATCCTCCCTGATGTTTTTGATTAAAAGGTCCTCCTTGGGGTGGTCCCTAGTATTGTTGTGGTTTTCTGTTAAAAGAATTTTGAAATTGTCCCCTTGCCATAGGTTGGGTAAGAGATGGGATTTTTAAAGTGAATGGGAGTTTCCCCCCATTCAATATTTGTCCATTGAACAAGGGTTTCCCCCCATTTTGTATATTTCCATTGAATGAGGTTTTCCCCCCAGTTAGGATTTTTCCACTAATGGAGGATTTCCCCCTAGTAGGGACTTGTCATGTAGTCAGGTTTTATTGTATGACAGGGTTTTTCATTCTTTGATTTGAAGGTGTCTCATTGGTTTTTTGTGGAGTATATGATGTTATTTATTGAAGGGGTATGGTAGGTGTAACCATCATGGTGATTTTCAAATGACTAGGTAAAAAAGAACATGTTTTACTCGTTACTTGTCCTAAAGTGGTAGCAGTATTGATTATTTTCTAGAAGGATGGTCAATGTACTAACTTGATGTTCCTGCATCTGAACCGACAGTGAGAGATATATGTGGAGGGTTAAATAGTGGTCGACTAAAATTATTTTTTTCATAAAGATCACAAACTGATGGAGTTCTCCATATAGGACGAACAAGAGTTTGTTGTGGATATACCATTTCAGTAGAGCAAATAGGGGTAGTAAATTATTCATTTTGATGTGGTTGTTCATGTTCCATGTCAAGTTGATCATATGGCCTTGACGATAGCCTAGTATAGTCTTCAACTATTATGTTTCTTGAGGAGTCTACTTGGAGAAGGAGTGCATCGTGAGGGGTTTTCAAAGCTAGGTTTGCAGGAGGTGTAGGACCTTCCTGAAGTATTACTATAGCTCACTCAATATTTTTTACCAAAGGATTAGAGACACTCTAAGTTATTGGTTTCTTCTCCATTAGTTATCCTAGATAAGTGATCTAGTCATGCATTTAATATTCAAGGTTTCAACACAACTTCAAACTCAATCTCTTGGAAAAATAATTAGCCATATGCATGCCCTTCCCCCAAAAACTGGTTGATTGAATAAGTATTTGAGAGAAGAATGATCTGCAAACATCTTGAAAATTTTCCCTAACAAGTAATGTATGCATTTATGCAAATCATACACCATAACTAATCCTCCCCTTTTTGTAGTGTTGTATTTATGTTTTTAATCTGATAATTTCTTGCTTTCAAATTCAATAGGGTGATCTATATCACCTTCTCCTGGTTGTATCAATAATGCTCCTAAGGTTATTGTATATGCATCCACATACACATGAAATTATTTTTCCTAGTTTGGAAACACTAAAATTGTTGCAGTTACCACTTTCTCTTTTAGAATATCCAAGATATTTTGTCATTCATCATTCCACTGATATTTGGTGTCCAATGGCACAATAATCTATGCATATCATGTTATGAAATTCCAGTAATATCCTATTTTACAAAGTGCACTCTTCAATTGGCGCACTGACTTCGGTGATGGTAATTTCACAATGACAACAATTTTAAAGGCAATTTTACCTGCCCTAACAAAATACCAAAAGGTGAGATGAAAATACATTTCTTAATGTTCAATGAAATATGACATTGTCTACATTTTTCTAACATTAGTACTAACACTACAACATGGTCCATCAATAAGCTAAAAAATGTACAATCATCCAAGTAAACCTCCAAAAACTTATGAATGAAGTTCTTAAAAGATGCTACTACTACTCTTGAAAAAATGGTTGGTGCATTCTTCAACCCAAATGGCATGACTATATACTATAATGATCCCCATTTTGTAGTAAGTGTTCTCTTATCTCTATCTTTTGGTGCTATCCTAATCTCATGATATCCTAAAAACCCATCTGGAAAGGAATAATCTCCTTGACCTCCTACATTTTCCAGCACTTCATCTGTAAATGGGGTAGGAAAAGGATCATGTAAGCAAATATCATCTAGTTTTCTCAAATCTACACATATCCTAATTCTCCCTTGAATATTCTCATGCACCACCATAGGACTGATCCATTTTGATTCTTACACAAATTCTATGGCACCAACTTCCAACATCTTGTCAATTATTTCCTTCACCTTTTTCTTATACACTATATTTAACTTGTAAGGTCTTTGTATTATAGGCCTAGCTTCTAGATTCAAGGTGATATTCATCTATCCTAGTTCTTCTGATAATCCCTTCATATCTAAAAATTTTGTTGGGAATAAGTCATTGTACTCTTGCAATAATTATGTGATTCTTTCTACTATTTGATTATCCAAATAATATCCAATGCTTGCAATCTTTGGGTTTTCTGCAGTTCCAATGTTTACCTTCTTGATGTTTAATTGTGCAGCATAATCTTATGAATCTATCTTTGTACCTTATATTTCTCTTTCTCCTTCAACTTCTGAGATCTAGATATTGCACGGATTATCCTTTGTTGGATCTTCTTCTTTTGTGACATGATAATAGTGAGGCAATTGTTTAACTGTTTGTCTAATCTACTTATGATATGTTGGGATTATTTCAAATTATGGTTCTTCAAATATCTTGTCTCTTACCACCTTCAATGATGTATATATTTATGGACTTTCATGCTCAAATGAAAATGTAACTACAAAATTATGTTGTATTTCTTCCCAGTTTGCAGTTTTTTTGTGTTGTTCTTATTCCTTATACTGATTCTTTCGAATTCCTTCTCATGTGTGAATAAAATGGTGTGGCAATTATTCTAGTGGTACTATTTTCCATTGAACCATGCATTTATATACATGTTATTTAGGTTGTCTGAATCACTCAAATTTCTCCAACACTTTGTTCTCCTTCTCTTTGTCGAATATGATGCCCAGTAACCTCTTGCACTGAAACCAGTTGTTGATATTCTCCTTATGTGTACCCCACCAATGGGTAGGTGTATCTTTCAAAGAAATATCTAATACTAGTAATCTATGATTTTCTACTACTTCTGATTCAAATTTCATTAAAAAATATTCTAATTCATTCAGACCATAAAAATTATGAGGATCTCTTACCTATGAACCAATCCATCTCACTGCACACATCATTATGACACATCTTATGGTGGATAATTCATGTAGTCATTGTTTCCATTTTCCAATCCTATGTCAAATTCTAAAGCATAAGAACTAATACTCCTCCAACTAAGCATGCCATATGCAGTTGGGTTGATATAATCTTCTTCATGTGTGGTAGTTCTATATAATTGATTCACATCTTCTGTAGGAATATTTTCTATCGCAAGTTCCACATACCGTCCTCCTTTTTAGGGATCCAATGGTGCAATAACTTTATAATATCCATATTCAAATATCATCTTCCTTTTCTTCAAATTGATAATAGCATGTATCAAAATCCCAATCTAGACCCAACAATGGTGGATATCCCGAAGTATTATCTACTATGTCAATGACTTCAAAGTATTCCATGGTGCACACACCATCTAGATATACTAGAATCACTTTCAATCTTCCAATTGACACCACTCTATGTTGATTTTATAACTTCAATTGAATAGGTGAATACCCCAATTGAGGTTCTCCCATAACTTCCGAAGTCTTCATTGGAAGAACATTGACATTAGACCCTAATTCTAGTATGATATCCCCAATATTGAAATCTCCTATGTTTGCATTTGACCTAAATTATCTACTAGTTATTCTCTTTTTTTTGACCTGATTAACTATATTTACCCCTTCTTCCCCTCAATTAAAATTCTATAACAGACTCTGCAACACTTGTAAAGAATTTTTATCATTCAACAATTTTACACATGACCCCAAAACGTTTCTTAAATTACTTACTTTCTCTTAAGGATGCTCTTTCCTAGTCTAATCAAATAATGGAGGCATGTCATACACCGGTACCTCATCTATTGGCTTTGTTCCTGAATTCAACGCAATATTTTATTTCAAAATCTTTTGTCTAGCCTCTTTGAGTGTCTCTTTCGCTTTTTCCAAATCAAAATTATATTCAGGCATCTTATTATTTATGACCCACTCGTATTGATATTGATCCTTGTTTGTTTCATCTTCTCCTATATTGGCTCCATCTATAGTAACTATCTTCATCTTCTTCCCATTCTCTTCTATGTTTTCCACTGTAATCCATTGCACATTCTGATTATTCTGGTTCCACTTGTCCTTTATTTTTGTCAACAATGTCGAACAATATTCTATTTCATGGTTTGTTGCATGATAATACATACATGTCACTGGTGGTTGTGTACAGTTTATCGCATAGTGCCTTGGCTTCTGACAGTTATGAAAAACTACTAGTCCTCGACCTCCTCCAAATCCTCTTCCTCCATGACCTACTCCTCTGAAACCTCCTCTGTTACCCTTATTATATTTGCGTGGTGTATTGTACTTAGGTCCCTAATTGTAGTGCGGTTGCACATTATTGTAATGTGGTGGTGTTGCACACTGCTATGTGTTGTTATACTACGGTGGTGCTCCAAACTGTTGCGCATTGTTGTACTGTGGTTGTGGTTGAAACTGCTCCGTGAGATTATAATGTGGCTACTGTGTGATCTTATACTATTGTTGTTGTGTAGTTTGTCCTATTATGTGTTCATACTACACTCTATATGTATCTAAAATCATCTCTTTCATCATCTCCAAAGTTCTACAGTTCTTATCTTCATGTCCAACTAAGTTGCAAAAATTACAAAATGTACTCTTTGGTACTGTCTGATACTTCTGCATCATGGGGAAATGATAGGGATCATGCCCATGTGTTATACAAATATCACACCATGGTCCTCATGAAGATAAATTTTTTGGCATACACACTCCAATATACTGCGCAAATAATGGACACTCATTCTTGTGATTCCTTTCAGTTTTGCATAATGTGCACCAAACATATTCCATTTTCTCCTTACCTTTACTATAATTTAAATAACATGATAATTTCTTTGGGTCTTGGATCAGATATTCCCCAATTGTATCTCTCCACTTATATTGATTTTCTTCTAACTATAAGGAAGCTTGCAAAGCCTCATCCTAACTCTAGAATTTTTGTTGTCTCAAAGGATACTTCAAGTGTGGAAATAAAGAGTTAACAAACAAATGTGTATGTTCCATATGCGTAATAGGATATTTCAACTTACATTTTATTCTTTTGAACTTATGGTCCACCTCCTAGATCGATTCTCCTAGATTCAACTTAATCTCTACCATTTCATTCATGAATTGATCCTCTAAACTTGGTTTCTAAAATTCATTTATTAATTTCCTCTTCACTTCTCCTATAGTTGTAGGAACTCCCATTGGATTACTCGCTGTGAGGCCCATGCATGAGTATAATGTGTGGTCTATGAATGTCATTTCCAACTGCACAACCTTTATATCTCCATCTATGATATGCTTAGTTTCCCATATCTTCTCACAGATAAACAAATTATTTTATGGGTCATCTGACCCAACTCCTTGGAATTCTGCTAAACTAATAGTTGGATCGTATCCCGACCTTGTGAATTTTCTTGTTCTACCACCTTCATGTGGTGTAGATACATGAATTTTAATTGATAAACTTACACTCCTTCTTGAGTTTCCACTAGACCCACGTCCTGTAAAAATTATTCTGCCACTAATCACTTGTTGGTTAACCGATTTTTCTTCTTCAGATGTCTTAGTCACACATGGGGTCATGGGCTCCACACTAATTTGGATTTCGAATGGATATCCTTCTTCTACGTCAAAACCATGACCTATGGTTTTCATTTCATATGTGGCATGAAAGATATCCTCAATCTACCTGGTGGCATGGAGATCCTCTACCTCTTCCTCATCGATGTCCAAGCCATCTCGCTTGGCTAGTACCCTCTTCTTGATATTCATATTATACAGGTAGGGTCATATTTTTTGCATCACACCTTATTTCCTTATGATTTCCTTGGTCTTCTCATCATCCATCATGATGGGGTCCATTTCTTCCTTCTGGATTCTCTCCAGATCCTTCTACATCTCTCAGATCTTCCTTAGTGCTTCCCCCAGTTCCCCATGCCTATAGAGTGATCTAGATGTTTGATTCCCTAGTCATCATGCATTTATCATATAATAAGATCTTTATTGACTTGTAAAGCTACCTAATGTACCTTCCTCTGGGTCCCTTCACGAAATATTTCTCTATTGCAGTATCTGAATTTGTTGTGTCGACTACAAATTTAATAATAAAACCTACAACAATACTTCTAACCCGAAATCCACTATTCGCGTGAATTTATTATTAACCCTTTACAACTGTGTAATGTTCTCAGCAATCCACTCAATCAAAATTATCCAATTAGTTGTATGGGTGTCCTTCAACCTCAATAATCACTCATGTAAAACTCTCGAAAGTAACAAAAATATGCTTCATGCAAATAAGTAAACACATACCTCTGCAGGTACTAGCATGATGTATATCTGGAAGTTTTGTTATCTTTTAGCATGAAATCTAGTTGCTTTTTCTCCAACCATATTTCAATCTATTTCTTTGTAGGATTCCATGTCCTGAACATCCCTTTTTACCATTGTATTTTCTTCATCAAACCCCTTCCAATATTTTCTTCTAGGTTTTAGTCGACAACAGAACCATTTATTGGATGTATGGGATGACCCTAGTTCTACCTTAGTTCTCCAAAAAAACTCTTTCATCATCATCCCTTCTGGTAAACCAGAAGGATACCCACACATAGAGTGCACAATACAGTCTCACTCGATATGGCTTATGGGTGACTGAAGGACCTAAGTGTCTAGAATAATGGAATGGGTGGGGGATGTTCCTTTTACTTCTACTTCTAATTTAACATGACTTCTACCATATACGTCATTATACCATCCATCTATGTCTATCATTTATTTCATTATGCATTAATAGTACCACGCGCTACAATATACTATTCTAACCATTTATCATTCATTTGTAATTCTAGAAACAACAAAAATAATTCAGACACATTACAAGACATGATTTTACCGTGGTTCAACCCCCTACTATGTCCACAACAATATTTTTATTTATTCATTCTTCCTAAAAATAATGTTGCATGTATTACATCATGGATTTATGAATGGTAAGGCTAACCAGTGTCACACAAAGCTCCACAACTTGCGACCTGACCCTCAGTTATATTTCATGATTCTACCAAACTGATACAAATTGATCTCCACATATCTTGTACAAAACCTAGCATTGTGACTTAAGACTCAAAAGTTCTCCAAAATTGGTTCTTCACACAAGATATAAGATACCTCCTATATACCTCATACATCATATTTATATTACAAAAAATGGATCAAAAACCTTACATTGACAAAAACCCTAACTTCTAAGTGGACTCCACTTTTACACTTTCTAACTGTGTTCCGCACAGTTGGTATTTGATCCAACTCTTTATTTCTTTGACTCTGTGTTGGTCTTCCTTAGTTCTCGATGTGTTGCATCCTTTGTCATTCTGTCAAAAAAAAAATTCCCTTCTTTTCTAACACATGCAAATTACTTGGTGGATTCCTTAGCACTTATCCTCGTTTACTACACTTAACCCCAAATTTTGTTACTCCAATAGTCTTTATAATTCTGTTCTTTCTCTTTATATTTTACCAAAGGTTAACTCCTTTCAATATGTCTCCTCTTGATATTTTATTTGTTAGAACCAATTGTGGGAAAAATAATATCTCCCCCTATGGGTATGTCTCCCTTTCTCTATCTCTCTCTCTGATGATTTTTCTTCTCTTGGATTTTATGTAAGATGTAGATGAATGTAGGGATACGTGTATGTGTTTCCTTTCCTTTCTTCCAATGTTGTTTATTATCCATTGGTTCTTCCTCTTGAATTTAACTAACATGTATAAAAATAATTCAAAATTTGAATTATTTATTTACTTGTCATGTTCACTTGACCATACTGTTCAAAAATATCCTTCTGATGATATAGTTTCTATTGACAGTTTCTCTTTCCATGTTTTTTTGTGCCTTTCACTTCTTTCATTTATTTGACTAACTAATTCCAACTGATTCCACCGATTCCAATTGTAAATATGTTTCTATACATTTGAACTTTTTTCATGTACCTTCTAAGAATATAAAGAATCTATATTTTTCCACTTGTCACAAATTTTCCATAACTCTGCTACTCAATTGTCAACAATGCTGACCCATGTGTCACTGTACCATTTTGAAAAATTATCTTTGAATATACTACAATTGATCATCACATGTTCTTTTTTATCATACTGAATCAAATATGTCCACTGATCTAATATATTTTCTCATCAAAAACCTTTATGAAATACATCCATGTGCAGTACAATCATAAGCTTATGGATGTGTAGCTTCCAACTGACACATGTGTGGAAACACTAGTTCTCAGCCGATCAAAATATTACTCAGTAATTATGTTATCTAACTACTTTAAATCTATCTCTGTAACCACTACTCAAAGTATGGTTCTTTGATATGTCTATGTTACTTCATGGAATCCCCCTATTCATCATATATATTTACCAGGAGTCTCCAAGACGTATGCTGTAGAAAAATACCTTCTTTTATGCAGAGTAATCTTCCTCTTCATCTATAGAGAAATCTTCCTTTTCATCCTCTTTCAAAATTCTATCATCATCCTAATTTTTGAGAACTTCTTCTTCATCCTCTTCCTGAATTCCGACACTTTCCTCTTTTCCTGTAAATTAATCATGATCGTTTGTTGTTGCAAATCTTGTAAGTATAATTCCTTGGAACTCTTCTTCATTTATCAACTCTTGTTTTTCACTTCTTCACCAATCCTTCTTGTATATGTCATCAATATTTTCTTTCTTGGGAGGATTTATCATGCTTCTACAATTTTGAGCTATGTGTCCATAGTTGTGGCACTTGTAACATTCAATATTATGTGGTACCACATAAGAATTTCTTGTCTAATCATTTCTTTCAAAATCCCTACAATCTATAACTTTATGTCCAAAGTTTGTACAATTAAAACAATGAACATAAAATAAATTTGCATACATGTGAGCGAATGATCTTCTTTCTGGTGTAGTCCTTCTGTAATTCATCCTTGTCTGGTCAAGATCTTCTCTTTAAAATTTGATTGAAGCTTCTTTGATTCCTGAATGTAGAAGGTATTATGTATTCGTTTCTTTTTTATTTTTGTTGACCATGATTCCTTACTTTGAGAACTTCTTCATAACTCTTTTTCTCTATTTCTTTCATCATGGAGCATGAACCTTCCTCAAAATGATCATTCTTGTATCCTAGTATGGATTTGTCACTGTATGGCCTTTGACTCTTGATATTTTTTTTTCTAACACTTGAGAGATTTTCAAGTTCTTGATGAGATTGTTCAATTCAAATCTCAATGTCATTATTTCCTCTTCGAGTTTCTCACACTCTTTTTATTTCTTTATCATATGGATTTGCATTGCTTCTTCCTTTTTTTTTCCTTATTCAAGTAGATTTTTCAAGTGGATGTTTTCTTCTTTGAATGATTTGTTTTTCTTCCTTTCTTTATTTATCTCAATTAAAGCACTGATTAAATCTTCCTCGAGATCTATTTTGTCATTTTTCTTATTTTCGATAGCCATAAAGAGTACTTTCTCTGAGTCACTATTGCTTTCATCATCTTCATCAGATGAGCAATTGTCTTCTCTTGAGTAGAGATTTTTATTGAAGAATTTCATTTTATCTTTTATGTTTCCCTTTTGATATTTATTTTCTTTCTTGTGATCTTCCTCTTCATCACTATCTGAATTCTTAGTATAAGGAAACTTCTTTGCAAAATGACAAATTTTACCACAGTTAAAACATTTTAAGGGAAGCATAACTTTGTACTTGTTAATTCATCTCTTGAGATTCCTTATGAAGTTGGATATTTCTTCATCCTCATATGAATTATCTCTAGAACTGAAATTTATCTTTGACTCGAGATTTTTCTTCTTCTTTGTCCTTTTGGATGCTTTAAAATCTTCTTCGTTTGTGGATGGATTTTCCTGTCTTGTCCTCATTTCATTAGCTGTAAATATTCCATGTAGCTCATCCATGCTTATCTTACCCATGTCCTCTCTTTCTTCTAGGGATGAAATATTGAAATCAAATCTCATTGGTAGAGACCTTAGTACCTTTTGAACAATGATTGATCCTTTCATTTCTTTCTTTCAAACCTTTAATAACATTCATTATTTCATCGACTTATAGAAGGTAGGTTGCAATGTATTCCTCTACTTTCACCTTTAGTTGTTAAAATTGACCTCTCTAAGTCTGAAGCTTGGCTCCTTTTACTTTTTCAACCCCTCATAAAAATTATGAAGCTTGTCCCATATCAATTTTGCAAAATCACAGTACATAACCTTAACATATAATAAATCAAACAAATCATTTAGGGTGGAATTTTTATCCTTCGAATTGTTTTGACTGAGTTTATTTCCATATTTATCTATTGGATGAGTGGAAGGATCTTTGTATCCATATACTACAAATTCGCAAACATCAAATCCATGTTCTTGTACAAATGCTTTCATCCTTCTGCTCCAAAATGCATAGTTATTTCCATCAAAGTGTGGTATTCCGTTCTTATACAAATTTTTTTATATCAATGATATTCCTTCTAGTGGTTAAACTATTTCTCGAAGGAACCTTCTCTAATACCAATTGTTGGATTACTGAGATGGGGCGAGGGGTGAATGAGTAATGAGAAATTATACCACTTTTAACCACAATATATATTTTGTATCTTTACCAACAATATTGAGAATTTTATCATCAATGTAAAATCTATGAATGCATCCAATCATATATATCATAATCATGTTGATGTATCCCCCCTACTCTTCCTTGGGCTACGTGACCTCCCAATCAAGGATCTTCGATTCTCCGAGACAAATCGTCTCTCTGAAACCTTAATGGTCTTCACTTGTGATTAAACATAGTCCCCTTCAGATTTTGGTGCAAGTCTTATGATGCCCACAACCTCTTCCTTCACGCTTTCGAAATATCAAGTTTCGGGATCTAACTCCTTTTCCATTAGCCCCTTCCTGCATGTGACCTCGGGTTATGTCCTCATGTAAGAATGTGATTGCGGGGTGACCAAGAGTGGTTTGAGACCACACTGCTTTTCTCCCTGCAATTCACTACCAATCAACACGTATCTCTTTGGAAATATCGTGGCTTCGATTGCGGCCTGGTCTCATATTTCTAAAGTCTGAGCGCTTTATGTCCCCACAATTAAGTGTGATTGTGTTGATGGGCGAAAATTACCGTCTGTCAATTGGAAGAACGATTCCACTCCAAGGTTGTCTAAATAACCCAAGTTGTTTGGTATAACTCGTTCTGATAGGTTTAATGGCTTCGTTGGCCAATCTAAAAGTCCTAGAAGAAACAAATAAAATAAATAAAAGAGCTGAAATAACTAACTAATTACTAAACACTATATATATATATATATATATATATATATATACATATGTTCTAATGTAGCTGTAGTAGTTGTATTTAAGCAGAAGATATACAAGTCTCATTTATTTACATGATTTACAAGCTGCAAGTTTTAATCGAAACTTACGAAAATCGATGTGAAAAATGATTGCTTCTA
>JZKD02S0332739.1:861810-876691 GCA_000966675.3 Picea glauca
TAGAAGCTTCCGCTTCTAGAAGGATCTTCCTCTAGATGCTTCTCTTAATAGACATAGTTAGTATAAATAAGGGTCGAGGGTATGAAAACCCTAGCTTGGATATTATTGTAACAGATCACTACTCGACTGAAGGTTGCCCCCTCGAAGAGGCCTATGAACATTGCTATCTGATTCAAAGTGCTATTTCTATTGCTATTTCGTATATCATTTCTGTGTATTGTGAAGATTATGCTGGATATTTTACTGTTATTCTGTCATTTCTAGCATTTTATTTATGTTCTGCATATTTTATATATCTGGTATATTGCATATTCTGCTTGTACCCTAGGTCAAATAGGGGTCAGACAACACACAACCTTTATGGAGGATTACCTCTCCGTGGGGATCTAACCGAATGGATATTAAGCCCACAAGGGCCCCTATAATTGATTCTATTACCTCCTAACTTTAGCAGGGAGTCTCAGGTCCCTCTTGGAGGAGACATACCTTCTTTAGCGAGGGAGGCCACTCAGCCAATTTAGCCTGTTTTCATGCATATTGGCCGTTTGACTTGTTGGTATGCTCTTTAAATATGGTTAGCCTTAGGATATTGTTTATTTTGTCAAGTCATAAGTCATTGTGGAGTTGGACCAGCATCCCCACCAGTCCCGTCGGTTGTTACAGTTACCACTAGATTTTGGGTTCTTTCCTTCTAAAAGGTGTAGAGTTTTTAGAAGTGGTACACACACATCCACCTTTTAGACTTGTCGTTCCACAAGGATGAGTACTAAGTCTAGTCTTCAGAACACTGGGAGTTCTTCGAATCCCATACGCACTATAGTTAATGGAACCCCTTCGACTCTTGCATCCGCTACAGTTGCAGTGTTGGAGGATTATACCGGTATTATGGCTCAGCCTGTAGTTAATGCTTCATTTCTTTCCTCAATCCATTTTGGGGGTTTCGGTCATTCACTGAGTTACAATGTTCAATCCATCCCTATGAATTCTAGTCCATTTTCTTATGGTATACCTAACTTCACTTCGTAGTTTTCGATTTCCATCCTAGCTGTTGGCCCTAACACTAGCCTTAGACTTGGGGGCACTACACCTCCTTACACTCCTTTCCCGTTTGGTGGTTCTCATATCCCCCAAACGAATCCTAATGTAGGACGTGTCCCTATTCTTAAACCCAGGTCTAATCCTTCTATGGCTGGATGGAACAACCCACCTAGCAGACAAGTTCCACCCTATATCCCTACCTCCTCGATGTCGATTCCAACCAATACTTTTGGCATGACGAATCCACTTCAATCCTTCGGGTTCCCACCTAGAGGAGGTCAGTACTACACTTTGGGCAACCCCCAACCTGGATCCAATCCAGCTAAGGAAAATTATCACAATCCTTATCAGAACATTCCTACTGGAATGATTCCCAACCCACCTTATACGAATCATCCTGGAGGAGTTTCTTATAATTCCAGATAGGGCTTTGGTTCTTACCAAAATCCTAGGTGGAATGCAGTTCCCAACACAAAATCTTTCATGGGAGGATGGGGCCAGATGTCGCAACGCCGTCTCCCTTTTCTAGCCATGTTCAATGTACTAGACTTGTCTAAGTTAGTGAACAACCCGGTGAGTCATGATCCCACATGGCCCCCCATCCCCACCAAACTTCCTTCAGACATTCCAAAGTTTGAGCATAAGAATGGAGAGGACCCTGGTGAACACGTTACTACCTTTCACCATTGGTGCTCATTGAATTTCCTGAACCATGATTCTATTAGATTATGATTGTTTCAATGCACTCTCATTGGAGTTGGTTTGCAATGGTACATTGAGGTACCTAGGGGGACATATGGGTCATTTAATCGGTTTTTGTTGGAATTTCTAAACCACTTTCAATTGCCCATTCATTATGATGATGGCCTTTAACATTTATCAACTTTATGATAGGACATTTCCACTCACATCTCGGATTATATCCAGGAGTGGCATAGACAGAGCTGGTTGATTAAGACTCCTATACCCCCGACCTTTCTCCTAGAATGGTTCCTAAATTATTTTCACCCTCCTGTCTCGAAGGACGTTGCTACTTCTAGGGTCTCCAATGAGCAAGAAGCTATATTTAAATCCCAACAATTATATTTAATATATGCTCAGTCTAGGATGTTATATCACCTTCTTCTAGAAGCACTGCGGTCAAATTATGATCCTAGGAAAAAACCCAGACCTCATGCCGATGGCATTGTAGGGTCCGCTAATGTAAATTCCATAAATGCGGTGACGAAGTCTGCCAAAGTATCAAATTCATCTGCATCCTCCAAACCCACCAAGCCGACAGTTGTACATTCCATGCAATCGTCGAAAAACCCAAACGGTGACCAACAACCAGATGGGAATAAAAGGAAAGGTCAAAACAATCGCAAGGGTGGGAAAAATGGTAACAAGACCAAGGAAAAAGATAATAATGGGAAGCAGAATGATAATTATGGAGAGGGAAAGAAAGAGAAACGTACGGTGAAGTTTCCTTGTAAAATTTGTACCAATGACCGCCTTACACATTTATGCCCCAAACTTGTGGAGGCTGCAAGGATTTTAAATATATCGCCCATTGTGCTAATGAGTCCATTCCCACACAACCAACACTTCATATCAAGCTCTTCGAACGCCATAAATGCACCCGATGGAAGTCAAAACCCACCGTCGCAAGATGGCGACCGTGTTTGTATCAATATGGTCAATGTGAAAATTGATATAACCACCTGCTCTCAAGATTATAGCTCTTAAAAATCTAGTACCAGTCTAGAAGCTCCTCCTCCCCCTCCAGAGATGAACATACAGATTGAGAAACCAGAACCACCACCTCATATTCTAAAAGGAGTACACATTCTCTCTACTCACAACCCTAATTCTAGAGCCACCCAGAACTACTCTATCATTGAGGAGCTGGGCCAAACCCCTTGTGCGATGTCATATTTGGAGGTACTCCATATGTTTCCATCACAAAGGAATGCCTTACTCTCTACCTTAGGAGATCTATAACCTAGTGGTTCTAAATTTATCAAGTTTGACGTCACATATATGAAGCCTCTCTTACCCTACCATGTGGCTTTCCAAATCCACATGGAGTATTCCAAGTATACTATCAAACGAGTGGTTGTTGATGAAGGTGTTTCCACTTGCATGATGTCCTTAGTTTGCTGGAAAGATCTCGGTTCTCTGACCCTTTCTAAGTCATCGAGCATGTTGACTACATTTGACGATCATTCCTTCCGCCCTCATGGTATTATCCTTGCCTTTCCGGTCCAGTTAGGTGGGAAGACGGTAGAGGTGGAGGTATAGGTAGTTGATGCACCTCTTGATTATAACCTGTCACTAGGTCACAATTGGACCTATTCTATGGTTGGTGTCATATCGTTCATCTTCCATACATTTTGTTTTCCTCATCAAGGGGAGATCATGACTATCGGCCAGTTATCCTATGCATACTCTAATCCTAACACATATGATGGGTTGTCAATCACCATGATCGACAATTCTCAGCTGGCAACTAAGAATATTGACGTCAGAATGTATTCTTCCTTCATGTGTACCTTCGACTTCTCGGCACCAATTCACCACGTTTACGCCATGTCTAGTAGGCCTGCTTTAGTAGGGAGGTCCATTCATTTCTGCACTTCCTATATTAGTGATCCATGGACCCTACCTTCTCCGACTTCATTGAGTGAATGTCAGTCGCATACTGGCATGGCTATGCCACTATCAGCAATGGAGATTGCATTTAAGTTGTTCTTGACTCTTCCAATGATCCCTATCTTGTTACCTCATAGACAGACGAGGAGGATCTTGTTCTTAGGGATGTATGGGAAACATTGTTGTCTTGTTTGCATGATTTATTAGATGAGAGTTTGCCTTCGAATGAATCTATCCACGAAGCCATGAATGGCTTTGAGAGACCTTGGAATGATATGCATCATTGATCTTATTTTCTCCCAAGTCTTGAAAGAATCAAGCAAGATGACTTTAGGTCTACCTTGAGTGAGATAGTCAGTCACGTGAGATAAATATGGAGAGTATTTATCCAACTATCTCAATTGACATATCTCATACCCTTGGTAATATTGAGAATGTAAATATAGGTGCATATTGTTCTACAGAAGAAATTTTGATCTACACCGAACTCTTCAAATAATTCCAAGATGTATTCGCATGGTCATATGAAGAGATGTCAGGGATAGACCCTCGTATTGTCGAACATGATAATAGAACTTATCTGGATTCTAACATGGTTCAACAACGTCTTAGAGATGTAAATCCTAGGAAGGCCCCTGATATTAAGGTAGAGGTGGAGAAGCTACTTAACATTGGCTTCATCTACCTAGTTCCCTTGACTGAGTATCCAACATCGTTCCTGTGAATAAAAATCAAGGAACCATCTCTATGTGTATGGAATTTCTCAACCTGAACAAGGCTTGTCTAAAAGATAACTTCCCCATGCCTTTCATTGACCAGATTCTTGATGAGTGTGTGCGAAGCGAGATATTTTATTTTATGGATGGATTTTCAGGGTATAACCAAATCCAGATAAAACTTGAGGACCAACACAAGACGAAATTTATATGTCCTTGGGGTACTTTTGCATACCGAAAAATTCCTTTCGGCCTTAAAAATTCCAGAGCAACCTTCCAATGTGCCATGAATTTCGCTTTTAATGATCTCAAGCACATAGTTGAAGCCTACCTTGATGATCTTGCTTCTCACTCTCACAAGAGAGTGGATCATGTTATACACCTTCGGCTAGTTTTTGAAAGATGTCGTTACTATAGAATTCGGTTAAACCCTCACAAATGCATCTTTTTGTTAATTCTGGTTGTCTCTTAGGATTTTTAGATTCTTAGACTAGGATCATGGAAGATACTCTTAAGGTTGAGGCAATACTTTAGTTTCCTCCCATGCGCAAGATTAGACAAATTCAAGGTTTACAAGGGAAAGCTAACTTTATATGTCGGTTCATAGTGAATTATGCCAATATCACTAAGGGTTTCATGTGCCTATTGAAGAAGGACACACCTTTTATCTGGGATGAGCGAGCCTAGGAGTCTTTTGACGCTTCAAAGAAACCCTTAGTATCGACCCCTCTGCTGAAATCCCTTGATTATAGTAGAGATTACTTGTTGTATATTGTCCCGTCTTAAGAGACGATTGGTATGGTTCTATTTCAGGAGGATGATGAGCTCCATGAGCACGTCATCTACTATATTAGTCAAAATTTATTCAGTTCTGATCTTAATTACTCTCACGTTGACAAGATATCTTTGGTTGTCATTCACGCACTCCAATGTTTACGTCACTATATATTTCTTTGCAGAACGATTGTGGTTGTTGCTATCAATCCTTTTCAATACATCCTTACCAGGCGTATCATAGGGGGGAAATATAATAAATGGATTGTCGTATTACAAGAGTTCAATCTCCACTTTTCTTCGGCCAAGTCCAAGAAATTGTTAGTTTTGGCAGAGTTAATATCCGATTTTCCACAATTAGACGAGGATGTTATCCATGTTGATTTGTTTGCGGATGAACACATTTTCCTTGTCTCATTGTCTGAACCCTGGTATGGAGACACTATTTTATATCTTCAAACCTTGAAGTTCACTCGACATATCTTGCGATATGATCGAGGATGTGTTAGGTACCAATACAAAAAGTATACCATCATCGGCGATACATTGTATCACCGAGGAATAGATAATATCTTGCGTAATTTATTAACTCACGAGGAAGTCGAGATGGTCCTAAATGATTGCCACAAAGGGGCTTGTGGTGGTCACCTATCCAAGCTTGTGACAGCCCAAACAATCCTACGATATTTAAAGATTGTATTGAAGCAATTAAGAAGTGTCACCCCTGCCAGGTGTTCACTCAAAAAATGCACTTGTATTCAACCCCTCCTCACCCAGTCATTTTCATTGGTCCCTTCACCAAGTGGGGGTTAGATTTCATCGATTGCAACCCAAATTTGGCTAGGGCGCATCAACACATTATCGTGGTCATCGAATACTTTACTAAGTGGGTCAAGGCCATGCCTACAGTAAAATTGGATGGGAATATTGCAACCTTCTTTGTGTTCAACCAAATTATCGCCCGGTTTGGTATCCCGAGTGAGATTGTCACTGATCATGGTAGTCACTTTCAGAATGAAATGATGGTAGAACTAGAATTTAAGCTGGGGTTTAGTCATGGTCATTCATCCCCTTATTACCCCCAGTAAAATGGGCAAGTAGAGGTCATCAACAACTCTCTCAATACCATTTTGCAAAAAACTGTCAGTCGGAGTAATTCCAATTGGCACATCATGCTATATTCCATGCTTTGGGCATACCGAACCTCAGTTAAGACTGCCACCATTTTTTCCCCTTTTCAGTTAGTGCACAGTGTGGAGTTGATCCTTCCTGTTGAATGAGAAATCCCTTCTCTCAAGTTGGTAATTGAGATCCTACCTGACACTTCACACCGTGGTAGTCGAGCGACACCTTGTGCACCTAGAGAGTCTTGATGAGCAACGTCGGGATGCATTTACGACTATCGAGGCAAACAAGAAATGTGTCAAGGTTCAGTATGACAAGTATGTCTCTCCCCGGTTGTATGTTGAGGGTGACTTGGTCCTCTTGTATGACCAAGCCAAAGAACCACTAGGGGAAGGCAAGTTTAAACCCATGTAGCACGGTCCTTACATCGTGCGACGTGTTCTAGAAAAAGGAGCCTACAAGTTAGAATATTATGAAGGGAATAAATTGGTCGAGCCCAGAAATAGGCTCTACTTCAAAACATACTACGCTTGATCCCTAGTCTTGGGTGGAATGATTTGTATACTAATGTAAATTTAGTGTATATACATCCCTTTTTCCCTATTCTTTTGTCTTTGGCTTGGAGCCAGTTATCATACACATAACTTGTCTTCTGCCACTTGGGTGGTTTACTCACCTGAGGGTCTGTTGGTGTCTTTAGGTGGCATATGCCTAGGTCCATCCATGAATAATGTGGTCGAATATAGCGTCGTCATAGAAATTTTGTGCAATTCTATCTCGCATGGTATTCGCTCTTTAGAAGTTTGCCTAGATTCCCAGTTAGTAGTATCTCAGTTGAATGGTCATTATCGCGTGCATGATCCTACTTTACTCTGTTGATTCCTATGGGTACATATTTTAGAACAAAAATTTGATTTTATTACATATTATCACATTCCTAGGAGTTCTAATCATGTATCTGATGCCTATGCTAATTACGTTTTAGATAGGCATTTGTCACATTAATAAAGAAAATAAAATGATTAAATCAATGTACACATAGTAAGATATAATTAAATCCGAAGATCCCTTTTTGTATATTTCAAAATATGGTGTTTATATTACAAAATTAGGGCTAAAACCCTCAACACACATATACAACCGGTATACATATCCCATGACATCTACTCCTGTGGCGTCGGATGTGTGTCATGGTAGAAAAACATGGTGTTTGTGAGACGACAGAAGAGTCGTACCCACACTCTAGGTACACCAACCACCTGTCGTTGCATGGCTTCAGGTAGATCCTCTACCTGAACCATAGGAATCCTCTATGTCAAATGAGACAGGTTTCCCTGAACGTTCTGTAGGACTCTCTCTGCTTCTCCTCCTGCCACCTCATCTCCTTGGTTCCTCCATCTATGTCAAATAAATCCCTCTGGTCTTCATGGACCCACGTCTACGATTACACAAGTGTCTAGTTAACATTTAAGCACCATCCAAAAAAAAAACAAATTGTTTCTTAAATACAAAAATACAAAAAAAATGAAATATTTAAAAACTTGTTACCTATACCACCATAGTCGGAACCTGGTGGAGGTGGCATATATAGATCTCCTCTGAAATCGATCCCTACATACGGATATTCATCTAGAGCAATGACTTGTTTCCACCACCTGATGCAGGAGAATCTCTCCACGTCAGTAGCCAGCCAGCCAACCATGCCAACGAATTCAAATCGCGCGCTAAAGAGAGGCGCAGCCTCATTTAAAATTTGAATGAATGTAATTAAATGTTTTAGGATGGTGAGCCATGGAAGCTGTGCCTTTGTGCAGGCTGTAGGTAGGATCATCTTTAATGCTAGATCAGCTGAGATCTAGATCCAGATACTGGACTAGACAACCATTTAATGTAATTAAATAGGGTAGGTAGACCTGGAGGGAAGCGCTCTAAGAGCCCCTCGGGTAAAAGATATTTGGATATCTCATTTTGAGTTATATAGATGAGGTTGTAAGAGAAGAGCCGAGGAGAGCTCGAGAACACCTTTGTAAAATATAGGCATTTTCCATTGTTAATATAACAGAGCAGTTTTTCTTGCATTGATTCTGTGTTGAATGGATGTCTGTGTTTGTTCTCTATGTATGTTGTGAATGTATGTTATGTTGATGCATTCTGTAGGAGTTCGTTTTATTTCAGGTTGAAGGTCTTTGAGGCTTCACACCAGGAGGGTGTGACAGAACGTTGTGGGTTCTGAGAGCCGTGCAAAGAGGATGCACTTATGAACACTACGGGTTCAGACAAAAGCATGCTGAGGCATAGGACTGAAGTCAACAACTTAGGAAGAAGACCTGTGAGGTCGTTGAACACCTCAGGATGAAAGGTTGTGTAGCTGAAACACAGTTGTAGATAGAACTTTGTTGTAAGTTCTGTGGGGCTCTGCCAGGTGGTCATTGAGCGTAAGCACGAGGTGCTGGAGGAAGAACTCGGTCAAGAGTTTGAAGAGACCAGAATCACTGAGGATTTTGTAGAGCTCTGCCAGGAGGGCATCGAGCAAGTGCAAGGAGTGCACCAAAGAAGCCATAACCATTGAGCGTTCTGTGGAAGAGAAGGAAGACACTCTGCCAGAAGGGCATCAAGATATTGTGCAGCCGACACAGAAGAAGAAGAGAACTCCTTTGAGTTCTGGAGATTGAAGGAAGAATCCATCTAAGGATCTTCACTAGGTTATTGAATACCCAGAGGACTCAGCAAGAAGTTGCTTGAGCAAAGGATAAGTTCAGGAGGACGATCATTTCACGCACATAGTAGGGCTGCAAGGAGTGCAGAGACTGAAGAACTCTTTGGAGAGGTCAAAGTCCCCAAAGCTCAGGAGGGACAACATTTTTATGCACAAAATCGAGAACTCAGAGTGAGGAGTTTGCAGAGGAAGAGAACAAAGGTTTAGGCCTTTGAGATGTGAAATTATTCCAAGTGTCGGGAGAACGCGTGGAAGCTCAGGAAGGAGCAGCAACCATCGTCATATCGGCAAGAGAGAACAGATCTGGACCATTGAAGATTCACGTCCAGGAGGAGCTCGGGAGGAGCCTACAGGACGGGGAGACTGACAGCCATCAGATCTCACATAGAAAACTCGTCAGCCATCGGATCGGGAGAGGGTGCATGAAGTTTATCCTCAGGAGGAGGAGCACATGAGGAGAAAGGATTTGGGCCGTTAGATCTGGGATAGATACCCGACAGCCATCATATCTGAAGAAGTTTCATGGAGGTAAAGTCCTCGAGAGACAGGAGGAGGAATCCCAATAGGGGTGGAACAATCGTGATATCGACCATCGGAGAATCGAAGTTCTCAAGGTTGTAAGAACCGGGACCTCTCAGGTCTCGAAATAGTGATAAGATCTGGACCATCCGTTGGAGAGGGACAGGTGTCGAAGATTCGGAGTGAGTCGGCATAGAAGTCATCGGGAAATCGGATTTCCTAAGGACAAGAGAACCGGGACATTGGAAGTCTCGAAATCTCGACATAATCGGGACCGTCCATTTGAGGAGGATGCATGGCAATCATCTAGCGCCATCGGAGTTTGAAGTCATTGGGATATCGGGGATCCCGTAGATGAGTAAATTGTGCACTTTGAAATTGCAATACATGATTCCCTAATCATGACAAAGGTAGGCCACACAGGAGTCGGTGGAGGACAGGTGGCAGGTTATAGTGTGGTAATCGAGAATCGGTCATATGGACCAAAGAGCCAAGGTATAGCCGGTAGGGGCTAAAGGCATAAGGAAGCGCATCGGAGGTTGGGAGTTGGAGAGTATTGTGACCCTCGACATCGGGAACCACAAAACCCCGAAGTCCGATAATAGTATTCTTGTGGGAAATTGTTCACGGCGAGTGCAGGAGGCCGTGCAGAGGAAAGAAGAAAGGCCTGTGGGTTGGATTTCATCAGTGATTCCCGAGGGGATCTAAAGATCCGCTTCGGCTCAGAGTGAAAGAAGGGATTTAGAAATATCCTGAGAGTGGTAGAGCACGACGGGTGTGGCACCGAGATACCTCTACTGTGTCACCACTAGAAGAAAAAATCATCATTTTAGGGTGTTGATACCCTACCTCCCCCTTGTTGTCTCATGACCTCAATCCACCGTGCCATGGCTAGATCATTTGGTTCTTTAGGAACGATCTCCACTCTTGGTCCCAAACCTAGAACCCACTCGAAAAATAAACGACAAAGAATAGAGGAAAACCCAAAGTTTCTCTTACTCCCCTGTTTTCACTCTGTCAACTGACCTTTCATATTGGCTAACAGTGAGGTACACCAATCATAGACAGTGGGTCTAGCACACTCTACTGCGTAAAACATAAGCAGTCTCGATGCTTGATCCAATGAGTCTGAACCTATGATATTGGTAACCACGAGCACAATGATCTTCAAACTGAGGTTACTTATTGCCTGGATGGGGACTTGGCTTCCCACCTTCAGAGTCCCTGCTACACAGTGGGCATTGATATACTCCTCAATATTCATCCCACTCCCTACTTCACGTGACATGATGTTCACAACCTCCTGTCAGCATGATAGACTATTCAAGAATTAGATGTCCTCTACTTCGATCCTTAATGGTTGTACATCAAGGATAAAGATTTCATTATCAGGGTCCCAGTAACCCACCAACATCTCGAACAACCTCACTTGGGCCCTCATTCCTTTGAGAGCCCAAAATTTGTACAAGACACATATTTTTAGAGCGAATTGAGCCACCGAATCTCAATCCATAGCTGCATCTACCTCCTCATGCTCTCGCTCTCTCCATTCTAGGATCATCCTGCAAAAAACAAATCAATTTTTGAGTTAAAACCCCTCTTTTTGGCCATTTGTGTACCTATACACGACTTTCTTTGCACACAATCATGTGTAGTGATTAATACATGCTCCCTGTGGTTCACATAGGAGCGTATACCTCGTCGTACATGCAACCTCAACAAAGGCAACCTGCGTATATCAAAAATCCTAATTTATGCCCTCAAAAACTAAAAAATTGAAACCTAATTCAAAAATGTAATCCACTAAATTTGAAGAGGATGAGATGAAGATTTACCTGATCCGGATGGCTCATGATTTCGTTGCTTGATTCTCCCTCAATCGTCCTTTGAAACTTGGAGGTATTTTTGTCCAATTTTCACTATAAAAAATCAAAATGATACAGTAATATTTTATTTTATTACTTTTTATAAGATATTTTTACCCACTTTATATAGTTTCATGTTATTTTTTCACCTAATGGACTAATTCAAGAGTGGTTCTGAGCTGGTTTTTTATAGTTTTGACTCAGTTTTCTTGCGGATTTCAACATCATGATTGGTCGTTCGTCACCTCAGACAGGTATTTTCATAACCTATCATATAGGATAGGTATCCACTCCATCGTGCATTTTTTCATTATCCTTCGACTACCGTTTACGCCTTACGTACGAGCCCATTTGTTGTGACACATAACCTCTTGTCTTCTATAAATAGAGTCTCTAATAAATGGTAGAGACTTACCAAACATGGGTTCCCTAGTTAGATTCTCTTTGTCATTTGGTGCCCATGCCAAGTTTTTCCTTAGGACCAGGAGTCGATTATAATTCGATACATGACTTTATGATGAACCTCATTTCTCATTCATGCACATGCGGCCTTATTCCCGACAGACTCCCAAAAATGAGTCTTAGTTAATCTTTTTTCCGACTCATCTAAAAAACCAAAAATATTGCCAAGTGATTTGTCCCTTTCACACTCGTTAAGTTGGATTTGAAAGTTCATGAGTCTTAGTTAAGCTCTTTTTTGACTCGTTATCAAAAATAGAAAAGATTGTTGAGTGAACTTGTCTTTTTCACACTCGTAGACTAGATTTGAAAAGATGTCTATTTGGCACAAGTTTACCCCTTTTTCACACCAAGTAGACTAAAATACATAAAAAGGATACTTTTTGGTGTTAAGTTGTGATTACATATCATGCCCTCGCTTGTAGTATTGAGCCTTTAGCCGGTTCTTAATTTGCGTTATAAACCATTGCATAAGCATTTTTTTCATCCTTAACCAAGAAAAGCCCTATTTATATCCTTCTCAATTTGACACCCTATACCCTGGAGGGAACATCACCCCGAGTGTCCATCTCCCGCATGCATTTCCTTGCATTGAGCATAGGTACATTCCACTGTTGGAACTAGCTTTTCTTACTTGTGACACTTGTTTCCTCCTATGTATCATAGAATTCATTTGTTATGAAAAAACAAAAAAAATATGAACGGGAAGGGAGTACTATATTATAATTGGCAGCATTTGTGTCACCTTTGAACAAAGCACAAAATTATTGAGTCCTTGTGTCATCATAATTTTGGGTTTAGCATGGCCTTAGGAAGTTGATCTCGTTATAGAGTTGTATCTACTGACTGGTTACTCTTCTAGTCCCTATAGAGAACGTTATTAATGCCTCCTGCATATAATAGTCACATCATTGAGTCTATGTTGTCAGAGTCCACCATATGTATCATGCTCTTGTTCAAAGGAAGTCTATCAACCTGTGTCAGCCACTCCTTAGAAATATTGACTTTTCATGTCGGCCATACCCTCAGTTTGTCTCAGAATCATGTGATACTATGGTCTTATCATGCACCCTGGCCCTACTTGCATCATCGGTAGGTTGCCTTGAACCCAACAATAGACATTTCATCATCGGTCACTAACTGGGTGGTTTCCCTTGTGTTCGATGAAAAGACATCTATTCACACTTTGGGATTAGTGCAGTGTCTTGGATGCCATTAGCCTTATTAGTGGTTTCCTCACCTTTGTCAGTAGTTTTCATCATTGGATTCTATTCAGAGGGTCTTTTTCGTATACATCTTGCATTTGGTACATGCAAAAGATGCACAGGGTCTTTGGTTCATGAACATGTTCTTCATCCAATATCCACCAAATCATGAATCTCTTGATTTGTTCCTCATGCCGACTAATGAAAGATGTCTTAATGCTCTCCTTTCAGCAGGTCTCTTTCCATCAACTTCAACTCATTTATTCTGGATATGGGACCTAGAGTTTTATGAGTACCTTGAGGCTTGCAGTCATTACTGGTAGGCTCTCTCACCATTGATAGATGGAAATACATCAATGTCTCCTGATCAATGGATTTCTCAAGTGTTCAACACCGACTCCTTTGATCACACTTGTAGGAATGTACTTGGTGCCTTGATACCTACTTTCATTATTGGCAGGTTATCTTGCATTTGTTAACAGTATACCTCAATGACCGGTAATCAAATGATGTCTCATTATGTTTGAACTCAACTCCTTTATTCACATGATGTAGACTTGCACCCTTGGCGGATAGTATAGAAGACTTGAATAAATCACTATGTGGCCACAAATTTCCTAAGCTATTGCTTCCCTTTCATTGGACCAACACCTATTTGACTTCAGTGATCATGGGAGATCCGATTGTAATCCATGGTATATAGATATCTTCAGATTGATTTTGAAACTGGTTTCACTGGGCCTTGCTCGTGACTATGACATCTTTTGGCATGTAACCACATTTGTATTTTCCTATTCATGGCCATATACACTATGTACTTTCTCTTCTTGTTTGTTGAGAACTTGTTGCAGGTATAAAGATTTGGGTCGAAGTGCTCAATGGTGGAACATCATCGAACATTGGATCGAGGTAGGCCTCTTTCTTATCTTGCACATTAGTTTATATAGAATATAATGGAATTGAGTTGATTTATGCAGTCATACCTATATGTTGTGGTTTACCCTTGGCCATAGAGAGTTTTTCCCTCGTAACAATGTGAAACCCTAAAATTTCATATGGGGTAATCACAAGGTTATGGCCCGAGGTTGCGCAAGGTGAGGAAAAGAGTTGCGCAAAGGATCAAAGTGCCTGAGTCGGTCACCGAGAAGGATTTTCATGGCCTCGAGGTGCCATAATTGACTCTACGGAGTTGTGGGCTCACCTGGAACATTCATGGGTGTCAGTTCATGCCCTGGTCCCTATGAAAATAGTTAATGAAAATGGGGAAGGTGGTTGAAACATCATTTTACCACATAAATGGAAAGCATGGAAAATCTGGCCATGGAGAGTAGACTGTCAGTCGAATGTTTCTTGTCATGGATTTTTGAGTGAAGTCCATACCAATGTGATCTTGCATCCGATAGAAGAATTCAAGTGAAACCTGACAAAAGAAGATGCAACCACCAAGCCTTGAATACAGTGACCACAAAATGCTTCTGTAGGGAGCAAGTTTCTTTGAGTATATATACTCATTTTTTATATTTTGTAAGGGTCGATGGTTGAGATAAGCTCTCGTATTGTAAAGTTTTAATGAAGCTTCTGTTTCTTTGGTTATGAGTTTCCTTTTGAAACTTCTTATTTAATGACAGACAACTTTCCAGACAACTTTCCTATCATCTCTTTTTCTTCTGATATTGAAGACTCGGGCATGGGTGATCCAGTCTAGTTGTTGTGACTGTGTAAGGTAGCTAGAGAGGTAGTGGAGGGGCCCAGAGGGCCCATAGTGATGATAGTGGAGACCATTCAATGTAAGGTGGACTAGGTCCACTATATTATTAAATAAGGCCCACT
>JZKD02S0332739.1:877858-888389 GCA_000966675.3 Picea glauca
AACAGGAGAGGATCCCTTCCATAATAGGATCCATTGTATGGTGTTGCCCTACCCTAAGGGTTTGATAGTAATACAGAAGATTTTGCATATTGTTCTTGTATATCTGTTGTGGTGCCTTTGTATTCAGGTCTTTGGTTCTTAACAGACTGCATTGTAATTTATGTTTGATTGCAATATTGTTATGACGTTTTCAGTTTCCTGAAGTTTTGGGTTGAAGAAGATCTTCTATTTAGAGCTTTTCCTCCTTAGGCTGCTAGAAGACCTGATGTCCACAACAGACCTCTACGTTTCCTCACTTGTTATTTCCCCTTACTCACACTTTACTGCAACTTACTAACTGAAGTTAGATCAATACCTCATCTTCTTATGCATGCCATCCCAATTTTTTTGAGTTAAAGCACTATAATCCCGAGACTATGTCCATTAGACCACCCTTAAATTTTTTCATTGTGAGATAAAACTGATGGGTACTAGGCTTACCTATGCCACAATCCAAAGGTGACTTCTAGTGCTAACATTCTTGGCATCGTTGTTGGGGATGAAATTGAATATTTTCCTTGGGATTGAATGACAAAGCTTACGAGTTCTGAAGGTGCATCAGAACTTAGTACATCAAAGATTGAAACTGTGCACCTGGCGAATCCACTGTGATGACTCCATTGATGCGAATCCACTGATGACTTCACTATATCAGTTGTGGCTTCTATAGGTAGACACACGAGGTCTACTCCACAACTACCTCTAGAAGCACCTAAAGTTGACCCAGAGAAAATTATCAAAAAGGGAAAGGCCCTTCAAGAAAGTAATTCTACTGTTGAACCAAGTATTTCTGATGATTTTCATTATCCTCTTATAGAAACTCCAATATTTACTTCTTGTTTTCCTATTATACCATCTGTTGGAGTTTCCCAAAGTTTAAAGTTTGGGAGTGTTCATGTTGAGTTTTCTCCTCCTCATTTTGGATTGGATGGAGAAATCTTTGTCACTCCTATCTTCCTTGAAGTTGTACCTTAGTCTAGACCCCAGACCTCAGAAGATTTTCCCACTCTAGGTTTTATTACTCTTCCTCTTGTTAGAGTTACTGATTTTGAATAAAGGGAAACCTATGTTCCCTCTATCCATGTATCCCTTTCTCCAAATCCTTTGTTGTTTCCCTCTCCTCCCAGAGGCTCAGTTCGAACCCTGCTCCCATGTTCGAACCCTTTCCCCTCCTATTTCTCCTCCACCTATCATCCCTATGGCAGGTGCCAATCCTCCTAGGAACAAAATGGATGTCATAGTGGCTGCAAGATATGACCCTCTAGTCCTACCTCATCCAATTAATTCTCTCCCTGTTGGAGATTACCTAAATTATATTCCCAAGTTCACGGAAGAGGAAGACATAACTACCAAAGAACACCTAGTTGCCTTCTAAAGTTATGCAGACAACCTTAATATTGAAAACGAGGATGTTTGGATGAGAGTCTTTGTCCAGATCCTTGATGGTGAGGCTAGGAAATGGTTTAGAGGGTTGAACCCTGTATCCATTACTGGGATTGAGGCCCTAGATGATGTTTTCTTGAGGCAATCGGGGGATAAAAAAGACTTTATGTATTATATCACAAAATTTAGTTCCCTGAGGAGAAAAGAGTTTGAATCTGTCTTCGACTTCTCCAAAATATTCAATAAAATGTATAGTAAGATCCTTGCTAAGATAAAAACTATAGAATCCTCTGCCAAAATTACTTACACTAGTCGATTTTTGCCTCATGTTGAGAGAAAGAAGAGCTACTTCCTTGGCTCATATGCAAGATGCGGACCTAGAAGTAGAATCCAATGTATTGGCAGTTGAAAAACTTAGGAATAAAGACAACAAAGGGAGAGGGAGGGATGAGGCATCAAACTCTAGTTCTTCTACATCTCACCCTCAAGTAGATGAATTGACCAAGATGGTGAAGTCCCTATCTGCAGAAATGGAGAAGATGAAATTCGAAGGGAAGAAAGGTTATAAGAATGTCCAAAATGTTGATAACAAAGACAGCTTCAGAAGGCCAAAAAATGCCCCTCAAATAATCTCGAGAGAGCCCAGAAACAGAGAGAGGAATGATCAAAAAATCCAAACACCTCTCCAAAATAACCTAGTTGTTAATGAAGAGAGGGAGGAAGAAGATCTTGATCCTGAAATCCATTGTCTTGGAGAAACCTCCCCATTTCCCCATTTGAATCAATATGAATACGAAGAATCCCTCATGATCATTCAAATAAATGAGATAATTAAGGGTGAGAAGGCCAATAGTAGTCCTAATAAATAAAATCTTAGGTCTAATAAGAAAGAAGGGAAGTCTGACGTCCCTGATCAACCTTCCAGATCAGAGAAGCCTGCTAAAGATGCAACAAACAACAACAAAGAAAATAAATCTCAAAACCCCTCACCAGTAGCCAAAGATCTTTCCCCAGAAGTGAGAGAAATTATGAAGCCCCTTTCCTCCTTTAACTTCGAGCATGAAATTCAAAAAATTAGGATCCCTGTCCCCATTTCAGAACTAGTTAGGCATGAAGATTTCAAAAATTCCATGTCCAAATTGTTGCAGCTTGAGCCTTCAACTTATTCCATAGACTCAGTAAACCTTCAATATGAAAATCCATTAGTTATATTAGGTCCCATGATAGAATACATAGATGATTCATCCCCTCCCTTATATACAACCCTAAATATACATGATAAGGTGCTTCATAACTATTTGATGGACTCATGTTCCTCTCATAATCTCATGCCGAAAACTATCATGGAAGAAATAGAAATAGGAATCACAAATTCATACCATGACTTGTATTCCTTTGATTCCAGGAAAGTGCAATATCTTGGGGTCATCAAATATCTGGTTGTGACCTTTTTCCAGTTTCACATGAAAAGTGTGGTCATGGATATTGTGGTGGTTGATGTTCCCCCAAAGTTCGGCATGTTCTTGTCAAGATCTTGGATAAAAATACTTGGGGGAAACTTGCACATGGAACTCACATATGCTACCATTAAAGTGTTCAGAGGGGAGAATAGGAGACTGTACAGAGAAGCTCAGTTGGCCTACATTATTAGTGATGAAGAAGAATCCACCAATCATCTTATCTTTGCACTCAACACTGATTTTGGATCTAGTTTGTTATAGCTCAGTGATACTCTTGAAGCTCCTCTTGAAATCAGGAAGCAACCCATCTCTTTTCATGAAATACATCCTCCAACTACTTCTGTGTGGAATATGTTCTTCGACGAAGCATCTTCTAGGGAAGGTGTTGGTTCCGAAGTGGTTTTTGTGTCACCTTGTCAAGAAGCCATACCTTTTTCCTATAAACATGAATTTGAAGCTACCAACAATGTGGCAGAGTATGAGGCTCTTGTTTTGGGTTTAAGGGATGCAAAAGACACGGGGATTGAGGATCTAGAAGTATTTGGAGATGCTAAACTAATTTTTCATCAAGTCAAAAATGTTTATCAAGCCAAGCACCCTAGGATAAATACTTATAGGAATGAGGTGTGGGACCTAATTGACAATTTCTTCTCATCCTTCAACATTCCATTTATTCCAAGAGAGGAAAATACTATGGCTAATTCTTTGGCCACCTTAGTGAGCCAGTTCAGGGTCCCACTGCCACCTAAGCTCAGGTATGATGTTGAGATTATATATAGGCCCTCTGTACCTAATAATATCAAGCATTGGAAGGTGTTCGAGGATGATATTGAAATCAGAATATTTCTTGAGTCGGTTAGTGAGTTCTCTGCATTACACATTGATCATGACCATGATTCCGAAGGTGACCCTCCCCCTGAAGTATTTTTGAATAAAATTGTGAATCACCATATTGTTCAGCTGCGTAGCAACCACATTCCAAAGGGAATAGTTCCTTTAGAAATATTGTTCGATGGGAATGACGTGGAAATAAAGTTTAAAGGCCCAACTGAAGATGTTGATGTAGCTGAGTGCAATATTGGCACAGAGAAGGATATGAAATTCGACAAGATGTCAAGTAGCCTGTCAAGGGAGCAGAGGGCCAAGTATGTTGAGTTATTAAAGGAATTGGATGATTTATTTTCTTGGACCCATGAAGACCTTAGAACATACAACATAGTCATCATTGACCATAAGATCCCATTGAAAGAGGAGTCCAAACCATTTAGGAAGAAATTAAGAAAAATAAATCCCATGCTACTACCTATTATTGAAAAGGAGGTAAATAATATTTTGGATGCCCAAATCATTGTCCCTTTTAGATATTCTGGATGGGTGGCCAACTTGGTCATGGTGAGAAAGAAAAATGGAGAAATCAGACTATGTGTTGATTTCAGAAATCTGAACAAAATCTCTAAGAAGGAAAATTACCCTTTGTCAAAGATGGAACACATATTACAGAGGGTGGCAGGTGCATCCGGGATGTCTATGATTGATGGATTCTTCGGTTACAATTAGATTTATGTTTTACCTGAGGACAGAGAGAAGACAACTTTTACCACTCCTTGGGGCACATTCATGTATTCCAAAATTCCCTTTGGATTGATGAATGCAGGAGAAACCTTCCAATGAGCCATGGACATCACCTTCATTGGAGAAAGAGAAAATTTTGTGGTTATCTATCTGGATGACATAATAGTCTTCTCCAAATCTGATAAAGAACATTGTCAACATCTTAGAAAGGTTTTCTCAAAATGTAGAAGGCTTGGTCTCTCCCTAAATCTAAAGAAGTCTTTATTTGCCATGTAGGAAGGAAAATTTTTGGGACACATCGTATTAGCTGAGGGAATCAGAATTGATTCAAGTAGGGTGGAAGCTATTCAAACCTTGTCTCTTCCCAGATCTAAGGAGGTTCAATCCTTCCTGGGAAAAATCAATTTTCTGAGAAGGTTTGTTTCACATTTTGTTGAATTGGTTCGGCATATCACATCCATGCTAAGGAATGGGGAATGAAGTAAAATGGACTATTGAGTCCAAAGAATCCTTCAACCAAATCAAGAAGGCACTGACTGAAGCACCTGTGCTAATCAGTCTTGATTATTCCAAAGATTTTATGATTTTCTCTTTTTCTTCATTTGACACAGTGTTCGTCGTTTTACTACAAAAGAATGATGTAGGTTTGGATAATCCTATTTCCTTTTTCAGTAGAGCGCTAAGAGACGTAGAGGTTAGATATGACATCATGGAGAAGCAGGCCTATGCCTTGGTGAAGGCTCTTAAAGATTTCAGAGTCTATGTTCTGCATTCAAAAATTATTGCATATGTTCCTTCATCTTCTATGAAGGACATTCTCATTCAGCCTAACATAGATGGGAGAAGGAGCAAGTGGATTTCCAAAATCCTTGAATTCGATCTAGAAATAAAAACCACCAAACTAGTTAAATGCCAAGGTTTAGCTAGGCTATTGGTTGAATCCAATTAAAAATCTTTGGGGGTTAACTTCATCAACACTTGCTCATAAAATCAACAGGCTGAATTACCTGATAAAAGTCCTCGGGACAACCCTCAATTGGCAGAATGTGCCTGATACAAAGATATTATATTTTTTCTATAGGATTTAAGGCCTCCACATGGAATAGGGAAGAGCAAGTCCAGATATTTAAAAATCAAAACAATAAGTTATTGCCTTATTGATCAGGTCTTGTATCGGAAAGACCCTTTGGGTGTACTTCTGAGATGTTTAAACCCACAGGAGGCCGAAAATATTCTCTTTTATTTCCATGAAATCCTATGTGGATGGCATCGTTTTTGGAAAACCAAAGCCTATGAAATTCTCAAGGTTGGGTACTACTGGCCTACTCTATTCACTAATTTTTGTGCAAAAATTAGGGCTTGGATCAAATGTCAAAAATTATCTAGGAAACATCAACTCAAGTCTCTTCCATTAAAGCTCGTAGTGGCTTCAAGACCTTTCCAGTGGTGGGGTCTTGACTTCATTTTGGAAATTCATCTTGATTCAAGAGGTCAGCATAGTTGGATCTTAACTGCAACAAATTACTTCACCAAATGGATAGAATCTATCCCCACAAGGAGCACTTCTCACAAAGTAATCATTTGTTTTCTTGAAGACATCATAACAAGGTTTGGTTGCCTAAACAAAATCATCACTGATAATGTGAAATCCTTCAAGGCTAAACCACTGGTCAATTCTTGTGGACAGTTAGAAATTTCACTCATCCACTCTACCCTCTATTATCCGCAAGGAAATGGATTGGCAGATTCCTCTAACAAAATCCTGATAAAGATCATCAAAATATTGTTAGATGACAACAAAAAAACATGGGATTCGAAGCTCAAATTTCCTTTGTGGGATGATAGAGTGACAACAAAGTGGTTGTTGGGTCTCTCTCCTTTCCATATTGTATATGGAACTGAAGTACTCTTTCCTCCTCGGCTTTCCCTGCCTGTGGATAAATTATTTCAGGACTGCCAAGGAGAGCCTGATGACATGATCAGAAGGATACATCATCTAGTAGAAGTGCAATAGACTAGAGAGAAAGTGATAGATAGGGAACATGACCATCAGCAGAGGATAAATAAGTCATTTGACAAGAAGACCAGAGAAAATGATTTCCAGCTGGGTGATCTAGTACTCAAATAGGATGCACCTAGACAGGACAAGGGAAAGCATGGTAAATCTGAAGCCCTTTGGATTGGACCCTTCAAAATTTCTTAGACACTTTCAAATAATACTTAAAGGTTTGAGAATTTGGAGGGTAATGTAGTTTTTAGTGGCCCTATAAATGAGTACTTCCTGAAGAAAAAAATTGTTTAAATCCACAGTCAGCTTCCTACCATTTTAAATATCGTTCATGTTTTATGTTTATTTTGTTTTTAATAGGAGACTCCATAACCCAACGCTAAGGCATGGGAAATGCATTTTTTTGGCATCTCACAAGGAGCATGCCATCCTCTATGGAGCCAAATGTTATCACATAAAATTGTCAAGGTCTTGTGAGTATGTGGTTTCTACCTAGGTCTGTAATTTTTCTTGTTTCTCCTCTTTTGGTAGACCCAATCATAAGTTTTTCTTCTCGACTTGTAGTTTTTCTATTGTTTCTTTCCACCTGCTTGATAGACCTATTTTTCATTGTTGGCTGCCTGAGAAATATCATCCCTAATATTTGTTGTTTTCTATAAGGTTGATCACTTTTCTCTTTACCTCTATCATTGAGAATTTTGCTTTCCCAAGCCCTCAGCTAGTCATCCAAGTAGTCTTCACAGGACACCATCGTAAGAACCAAGCGCAACAATTAGAGAAGTATGATATGGACTAAAATCAAGTGAGTTATCTAGATCAAATTTCAATGTGATAGCCACGTAGCCCCTTCACCACCTACAGGTCGGAAGGTCCATGCGCACACAGGATCTTCTCTTCCTTTTGGCCCAAAGAACTAAAACTCTCTTCTGTTTCCCTCTCGGGAAACCTACACCCACAAAAACTCTTCCTGCTATCCCCTCTCTTTACCTATCAAAGGATCGAAACTCGCGGCTTCGCGAGTTCAAAGGTCTAACACTGTACTCTGGGATCGTCGAGACCTGATACCTCAGTCAACGCTGACCTTATCTTTACCATGTCGGGATTTATGCTCTATCGTGATTTCCCCACTCACGATGTCGAGCACTTGGTTCTCCGACTCCCGAGTCCCGATGTGCCAAAACTTCGATGAGCTCGCACTTTTAACTATTCAACGGTCCCGTCACCCCGTCAGGAATTCGTACTTCGCGGGATCGTGAATCCTGATGTCCAATGCTCAGTGCTTCTCACTGCAAAAATCTGATGACTCGCACCACCTATCCACATCACCAACTCCTGTGGTCCCACACTGCTTACGTAGCTTTCAAGATATCGTGTCTCGCGATTTCGCGATTCCCGTTGCCAAATCTTTGACTCTTCTCTCACGAAATCCCAATAGGTGATTTCGCGAACAATCCAATGGCCCTGGATGGCTTGGATCAACGACTCTATTTTTCCTGAGATTTGGACCCTGTGGGAATACTCGTGTATCTCCCCTGCACCTCTCCAAGATATAACACTCTCAGATTATCATGAATTCTCCTCGGAGAACACTGACCATCCGTTCCTTCCTTATGCAATCCACGAAATGACGAAGTGTTCTTCCACAGAACTCATCCACTTGCTCGCAAACCTACGACACTTCTTGCCAACCTTCAGTAGAAGTTCCCCTGTGCTATCCTTCAACAAATTTGAAGCCTGTCTCTCCTGAGCTTTTCCCATGACTTCAAGTCCTTAAAGAAAACTTCTTGCATGCACTCCTTGCGGCAACCTTCAACAACATCTAAGTATTGAAGTTCCTCGACCCTGTGCACACCTGCAGCAGTAGTCCTTCAACTCTTTTCTCAGGTTCGCAACCCTGAGACTTTTATCCAGCCTGCGCACTTCTTGCACGATGCAAGATACCAGATATATAAAATATGCAGAACAGAAATGAAATGCTAGAAATGACAGAATAACAGTAAAATATCCACCATAATTTTCACAATACACAGAAATGATATACGAAATAGCAACAGAAATAGCACTTTGAATCAGATAGCAATGTTCACAGGCCTCTCCGAGGGGGAAACCTCCAGTCGAGCAGCGCTCTATTACAATAATATCCAATCTAGGGTTTTTCATACCCTCGACCTTTATTTATACTAAATATGTCTATTAAGAGAAGCATCTAGAGGAAGATCCTTCTAGAAGTGGAAGCTTCTATTAGGTCTTCCTACATCCTCCTTATTCTATTTTATTGAAAGGTCTTATAATATTGACCTTTATTACATCCGAATACATTGACCTACCTATGTGCGGGTTAGGGTCTTAACATGTTCGCCCCCTTAAAAACAGCCTTGTCCTCAAGGCTTGAGATGTGGAAACTGCTGCAGAATGGTAGTTGGTTCCCAAGTGGCATCTACTGGAGTCATATCTTTCCACTGTACTAGCACTTCCTTTATGGTTCTGTGACGTAGGCGATGCTCCCTCTGGTCCAAAACTTCTTCTGGTTGTAGCCAAATGGAGCCTTCTTAAGCTAAATCTGGAAGGTTGGTTTGAATTTGGCACCTGGTTCCAATCACCTTCTTCAAGCATGAAACCTGAAAAATAGGATGTAACTTCGACTGACTGGGTAGAGCTAACTGATATGAGAATTTTACCACATGCTTTAGAACTGTGTAAGGGCCATAAAATTTGGGTGCTAGCTTCTGACACCGCTCGGCCTTGAGGGAAGTTTTCTTATATGGTTGCAGTCGCAGAAACACCTGATCCCCCGCTACAAATTGACGTTCTGAGCGACCTTGATCTTCTTGCTGCTTCATTCTATTCTGGGCCCTAACCAAGTTCTCTTTAAGGGTACGAAGGATATCCTTTGGGACTGTAAGTGTTTGGTCGACCGCCTGGACCTTCGAGGTACCCAGTAAGTATGAGAGAACTGACGGTGGCTTCTGTCCATACACTGCTTCAAAAGGAGTCATGCGAGTGGATGTATGGTATGTAGTGTTGTACCACCATTCGGTGAGGGGTAACCATTGAGCCCACTGGTGTTGTTTTTCAGATGCAAAGCACCTCAGATAGGTTTCCAAACACTTTTTGACGACTTCCGTTTGACCATCTGTCTGGGGATGATAAGTTGAGCTGAGATGCAAATGTGTGCCTTGTAGCTTAAACAGTTCTTGCCAAAAATTTCTTGTGAAAGTTGGGTCTCGATCAGAAACAATAGATTTTGGCATGCCATGAATCTTGAAGACCTGATCCAGGAAAATTTGGGCCATCGTGGATGCAGTAAATGGGTGGTGAAGAGCACAAAAATGAGCATACTTGGAAAGGCGATCCACCACCACCATTATCAATGATTTATTCCTCGATTTGGGTAAGCTTGTAATAAAGTCCATAGAGATATCCTTCCAAATATCAGGGGGAATCGGAAGCAGTTGGAGGGTTCCTGGAGATTTGACTGTTTCTCCCTTGTTGCGTTGGCATACCTCACATTTAGCCACAAACTTACGAATGTCTTTTTTCATACCATCCCATAGAAAAGAACGTTTAACTTTGTCATATGTTTTGGTGAACCCTGAGTGCCCCGCTGTGGGTGTAGCATGAAGCTCAGAGAGTACCGTGGATTTGAGATTGGATTGTCTACTTAAATACAAGAGACCTTTGTATCGAAGCTCATCCTGAAGCCAAGAGTATCCTGGGGGAGCCTGTGCCTTGTTTTGCAGTTGCTGAATCAGATGCGAACTTTTGGGGTCTTGCAGCCATTCCTGGTGCACAGCTTGCAGCCAATTAGGTACAATGAAGGAAAGAGAAAAAAGGGATCCTTCGTCTTCACATTTCTGGGACAGTGCATCCGCCACTACATTGTCTTTGCCCTTCTTGTAAATGATCTCATAATCATATCCAAAGAGCTTAGTGACCCATTTTTGTTCCTCCTGAGAGGAAATGCGTTGTTCCAGAAATTATTTGAGGCTTTGATGGTCTGTCTTAATTTGGAATCGTTTCCCCAAGAGATAAGGATGCCATAATTCAACTGCATGCAGAATCGCCAACA
>JZKD02S0332739.1:891903-921632 GCA_000966675.3 Picea glauca
GAAAGCTTCTATTAGGTCTTCTTACATATGCCTTATTCTATTTTATTGAAAGGTCTTATAATATTGACCTTTATTACATCCGAATACATTGATCTACCTATGTGTGGGTTAGGACCTTAACACACGGCTCCTGTGCCCAACTGCACCTTCTGGATGAATGAGGACAAAAGTTATCTCTATCTGAACTCTCTGTCAACGCACTCCTTGCAGGAATTCTCTGGCTCAGTTAGAGAAACAATTGAAACTCATTCCTTCTTCCTCTCAGACTTCAACTCAACCATGAAATCATATACATATCATATAAAATCAAATGTATAACAGGAAACAAACATTCATGAGCATATCAACATCAATACACAGAGAACAACACAAACCATGAATTTGAATCAAACTCTTCTATGAATTCAAATGTCTATACATGGGTGTTCTTACACAACTCTCTGCTTCTCTTCTGTGTTCTTCATACACAAATGCTCATAATTAATCTTACAATACACAATGAGGGTGTCTATATCCCGTTTCCCTCTTGCGCTCTCAACTATCTAGTCTAGAATTAAATTCTATCTACCTTACATTAAACTACTTTAAATGTCGTCTACCTACTAAGGACGAGAGAAATCTGCTCAAGGTCCATTTATAGTATACAAGTGCACCTTTTCTTAATGGCTCATTTAAGAATGCGCAACAACTTTAAGGTGTTTTTCAAAATTTGTGCTGGCTTATCCAGCTGTCCTTTGGCTTCTGCGCTGGCTCACTTGAGGTGTTGGCGATGCTTTTGCATCATACTCCCTCGCTTGAAAATTTTCATGGGCTCCTGTCCATGAGCTCCTGCATGGTCTGTCCATGCCTTTGTATTTCTTCTTCAGTCTCCCAGCTGGCATCTTCAACTGGATGATTCTTCCACTTGACCAGATACTCAAAGTATTGCTTTCACCTAGTCCTTTTGCTCACTCTCTTGTCCAGTGTGCACTCCATCTGTGGTTTGTCTGCAAGTGGCATTTGTTTCTGCCACTGGATCATTGGCTTCTTAGTTCCAGTCTCTTCTTCTCTAGCTCTATATGCGTATAGATATAAGATATTGAATATCAGAGATATTTTGATCCCATCGGGTAATTCAATCTCGTAATCATTTGTCCCAAATTTCCTCAAGACCCTACATGGCCCGATTTTCTTTAGCTTCATCTTATTGTGTGTTCCTCTTGGGAACCTTTCTTTCCTCAAATGTGCCAGAACCAGATCACCAACCTCGAACTGAAGTTGTCTCCTATGCTGATCTGCTCTGCATTTATACTCCTAGCTTGATTTCAGTAGTCGCTCCTTCACCTGGCTGTGAAGTTCTTTCATCGCTTCTGCGAATTATTCTGCACTAGCACTCCTAGTCGCAGTCTTCTCTGAATCTGTCAGTTCAAAAAATCCTCTTGGCTGCATACCTTAGACAATCTAAAATGGACTTTTTCCTGTTCTCCTGTTCACTGAGTCGTTGTATGCAACCTCTGCATGTGTTAATATGTGGTCCCACTGGGTGTGGTGCTCTATCACCAAGCTTCTCAGCAAGTCTCCCAGACTTCTGTTGACCACTTCTGTCTGTCCATCCATCTAAGGATGATATGCTGAACTAAACAACAAGTTAGTTCCCAGCTTCTTCCATAAGGTCCTCCAAAAATTCCCTTTGAATTTCGTGTCTCGATCTGAAACAATACTCTTCGACAACCCATGAAGTCAAATGATCTCTTTGAAGAATAGATTGGCAATGTGAGTTGTATCACTGGTCTTCTGGCATGGGATGAAGTGTGCCATCTTGGAAAATATATACACTACCACAAAGATTGAATCAACACCTCTTTGTGTCCTTGGCAACCCTAATACAAAATCCATGCTAATCGCATCCCACGGCCTCTGTAGTATGGGCAATGGTTGATAGAATCCTGCATTCTTCTTCCTTCCCTTCAAAAGCTGGCAAATTCTACATCTGTCTATGAATCTCTTGACATCCTCTTGCATTCCCAGCCAAAAATATGACTCATTCAACTTCACGAATGTTTTTTCATGACCGAAATGTCCTGCCAATCCTCCATTGTGTTTCTCCTTCAACAAGTTCTCCCTCATGGAGCATTTCAAAATACACAGTTGATTTCCTCTGAACAACAATCCTTCCTGCATCAAATACTCTATCCAAGGGCTTCTGTCTCTGAGAATTGTATTCTCAGTTTCTTCATATGCTTCTCCAAAATCTTGATCATCTGCGTACATGTCCCTGAGATCATCAAAACCCAGCGTTTTGACTCTGAACTCCTGCAACAGTAAACACTTCCTGCTCAAAGCATCAACAACTTTGTTAGCAGTACCAGAAATATGCTTAATCATAAATGTGAAGTTTTGCATATACTCAACCCATTTGGCATGTTTCTGATTCAACTTCTCCTATTGAGTCACAAACTGCAGTGCATGATTATCACTGTACAAGACAAACACTTTCTGGATCAAGTAATGCCTCCATTTATTCAATGCTTGTATGATAGCATAAAACTCCTTATCATAAGTGGAGTACTTCAATTTTACCTCATTCAGCTTCTCGCTGAAATACGCTATCGACCTGTCTTCCTGACTCAAGACTACCCCGATTGCAAATCCGCTTGCATCACATTTCACCTGAAATGTCTTTAGGAAATCTGGCAACACTAAAACTGGTTGTTCCGTAATATTCCTCTTCAACAATCTAAAGCTCTTCTCAGCCTCTTTTGTCCAGTGAAAAGACTTATGCTGGTTCTTCACTGTGTCCATCATTGTTGCGCTAATTCCACTGAAATTTCTAATGAATTTTCGGTAGAAACTAGCCAATCCATGAAAACTTCTCACCTCAAAGATAGTTTTGGGTGATGGCCAATTCTTAATCACTTCAACCTTATCTAGATCCATCCTCAACTCATTCACAAAAATAAAAAACCGCAAGTAAATGAGCTCTATCTTCATGAATGAGGACTTCTTCATGTTTATCAATAGCTTCTCCTGCTGTAACCTCTACATCACTGTAGCCAAATGCTTCAGATGCTCCGCTACTGTCTTAATGTAAATCAATATGTCATCTAAATACACAATGACAAATTTCCTGATGAACTCCCTCAGGACTTCATTCATCAACCTCATGAAGGTACTTGGTGCATTTGTTAAGCCAAATGGCATAACAAGCCATTCATACAGCCCTTCATTTGTCTTGAATGTTGTCTTCCACTCATCACCTTCTCTCATGCGAATATGGTGATATCTGCTTTTCAAATCAATCTTTGAAAAGTATTTTGCTCCACTTAAGAAATCCATCAGATCATCCATCCTCGGCAATGGAAATTTGTACCTGATGGTTATCTTATTGATCTCCCTCGAGTCAGTACACATATTCCAGCCTCCGTCTTTCTTCGGACTGAGTATTGTTGGAACAACACACGGACTCAAGCTTTCCCTGACCAAACCTTTGTCCATCAAATCCTAGAATTGCCTCTTAACTTACTCATTCTCCTGCAGCGTCAACCTGTACACAGGTTTGTTTGGAAAACTAGCTCCTGGTATGAGATCAATATGATGACTCACACTCCTGATCGGTGGCAACGAACGAGGTAATTCGTCCATTATTATGTCAGCAAACTCTTCCAGTAGTTCCTGAACTTCTTCTGGAAAATCATCCACTCCTGTGCTAGTCAGAACAATCTTCGGTTTCCTGACCACAAAGAATTGTGGATCCTCCTTCTTCTTCACCTCTGTAAGAAGTTCCTTACCACTCATGAGAAGTATTGTGTTGCTTACTTCCGGAATCACCTCCTTATCCTTTATCGGAAGCAACATGTGTGTCCTCCCATTCTTCTCTAGGGTGTATGTGTTCATTCTCTCATCATGAATCACATTCCTGTCATATTTCCATGGTCTACCCAGCAATAGATGACAAACATCCATGGGAATAACATCACATAATATCTTATCATTATACCCACCTATCTTGAATTCAACCAAGCATTGTTTTGTGACAGTTACCTGGTGTCCTTTCTATAGCCACGAAACTCTATATGGGCTTGGATGATCAGTCGTCTCCAGCTCCAGCTTCTCTACCATCTTTGTAGATACGAGATTATCCATGCTACCACTGTCCACTATGACCTTGCATACCCTATCCTTGGCCTTGCAAGCAGTCCTGAAAAGTCTGGTCCTTTGGACTGAACTCTCCACCTCCTTCTCAGGTGTCAAAAGGACTTTTCACATCATAAGCGATCTTCCGCCTTCAGCGTCTTCGGCCTCAACATCCTGCCTCTACGCTTCAGTGATGTGAGCTTCTCCAATGTCCTTATTTTTCTCTGGACACTCGTAAGACTTATGCCCATTCTTTCCACACGTGAAGCACATAATGACTCCACCTCTTCCTCTTCCTCTACCTCTAGTACGAGGAAAAAGGTTATTGTCAGCATAATCTCCTCTCTGCTCATTATGCTGCCCTCTCTGCTCAACATATGGCCCTCGCTGTGAGGTTCCACCTCTCTTTGTGCGAGTTTGAGGTTTCTTCCAGTCGTCCTTGGGCTTCTGGAATTTTTCTTGGGAAACTGATTTGCCTCTGGGATGACTTCCACCTCGACCCCTCTGAATTTGTTTTCAGATCAGCTTCTCTTCTGCTTTCAGAGCCATATGATAAGCATCTTCCATCGTTCGGATGGTTACCATACTCATCTCATCCTAGATATCATATCTCAGGCCATTCATGTATCTGAAAACTTTCTCATCATCGCTCTCCCGATGACCTGCCCTGATGTTCAGTCTATAGAATTCCTCAGTGTATTCCTTCATTGTCATCAATTTCTGTCTCAGGTTCTGCATTCTCCTTAACAGAGAAATTTGATAGTCCCTGGGGATGAATTTCGCCTTCATCTTCACAATCATCCTGTCCCAGCTCTTAATATTCTGCTTGCCCTTGCAACGTCTGTCAGCTTGTAGCTCATCCCACCACAATGCTGCATGTCCTTTCAAGCGTGTAATAGCATGCTTGAATGTATTGTCCTCTTTGACATATTCATAGTCAAAATATGTATTGAGATCTCTAATCCAATCTAGAAGCTCCTTTGCATACAAGTTTCCCTCGTAAACTGGAATGTCCATCTTTTCTCTTACACCCATCCTGGCAATAGCTTTAATCAAATGCTCGTTTGATGCATCTTCAGTTGCAACCTCTTCTTCTCGTTCAGCCTCAATCTTGCTTTCAGAATCACTCAGATCCCCATCACTGGCTGTGCGTCTTTGCATTGTCTCCATGTCTTCGAGTCTGGCTCGGAGATCATGCATTTGTCTCTCTATGGCTAGATCTGCCATCTGCCTGCCTCTTCTCCTCTGCACCTCCCTATCCTCTGGATTGGGTGACTTTCTATCTTTCCTTGGTGGCATGGTGAATTCTCCTTCTCTTCTACAGAAAGCAAAGAACCTTTCTGTGCTCTTATACCACATGATAGCCACGCATCCCCTTCACCACCCGCAGGTTGGAAGGTCCATGCGCACACAGGATATTCTCTTCCTTTTGGCCTGAAGAAATGAAACGTTCTTCTATTTCCCTCTCGAGAAATCTACACCCACAGAAAATCTTCCTGCGATCTCCTCTCTTTACTTATCAGAGGATCGAAAATCGCGGCTTCGCGAGTTCAAAGGTCGAACACTGTACTCTCGGATCACCGAAACCCGATACCTCAGTCAACGCTGACCTTATATTTACCCTGTCGGGACTTCTTCTCTATCGAAATTTCACCACTCGCGATGTCAAGCACTCGGTTCTCCAACTCTCAAGTCCCGATGTGCCGAAACTCCGATGAGCTCGTAGCTTTGACTATTCAACAGTCCCGTCACCCCGTTGGGAATTTGAACTTCGCTGGATCGCGAATCCTGATGTCCAATGCTCGGTGCTTCTCAATGTGAAACTCCGATGTCTCGCACCACCTGTCGACATCACCAACTTTTGTGGTCCCACACTACTTACGTAGCTATCCGGATATCACGTCTCACGATTTTGCGATTCCCGTTGCCAAATATTCGACTCTTCTCTCACGAAATCCTGATAGGCAATTTCGCGAACAATCCAACGGCCCTGGCTAGCTTGGATCAACGACTCTATTTGTCCTGAGATTTGGACCCTATGGGAATACTCATGTATCTCCCCTGCACCTCTCCAAGATCTAACTCTCTCAGATTATCGCAAATTCTCCTTGAAGAACAGCGACCGTCTGTTTCTTCCTTATGCAATCCGCGAAATGACGAAGTGTTCTTCCACAGAACTCGTCCACTTGCTTGCAAACCTGCGACGCTTCTTGCCAACCTTCAATAGAAGCTCCCCTACGCTATCCTTCAACGAATTCGAAGCCTGTCTCTCCTGAGCTTTTCCCACGACTTCAAGTCCTTCAAGAAAACTTCTTGCACGCACTCCTTGCGGCAACCTTCAACAACATCTAAGTATTGAAGTTCCTCGACTCTGCGCACACCTGTAGCAGCAGTCCTTCAACTCTTTTCTTAGGTTCACAACCCTGAGACTTTTATCCCGCATGTGCACTTCTTGCATGGCTCTTGTGCCCAACTGCACCTTTTGGATGAATGAGGACAAAATTTATCTCTATTTGAACTCTCTGTCAATGCACTCCTTGCAGGAATTCTCTGGCTCAGTTAGAGAAACAATTGAAACTCATTCCTTCTTCCTCTCAGACTTCAACTCAACCATGAAATCATATACACAACATGTAAAATAAAATGTATAATAGGAAGCAAACATTCATGGGAATATCAACATCAATACACAGAGAACAACACAAACCATGAATTTGAATCAAACTCTTCTATTAATTCAAATGTTTGTACATGGGTGTTCCTACACATCCCTCTGCTTCTCTTCTATGTTCTTCATACACAAATGCTCATAATTAATCTTACAATACACAATGAGGGTGTCTATATCCTGTTTCCCTCTTGCACTCTCAACTGTCTAGTCTAGAATTAAATTCTATCTACGTTACATTAAACTACTTTAAATTTCGTCTACCTACTAAGGACGAGAGAAATCCTCTCAAGTTCCATTTACAGTTTACAAGTGCGCCTTTTCTTAATGGCTCATTTAAGAACGCGCAACAACTTTAAGGTGTTTTTCAAAATTTGTGCTGGCTTATCCAGCTGTCCTTTGGCTTTCGCGCTGGCTCACTTGAGGTGTTGGCGATGCTCCTGCATCACAATGGCAGAGATCCATTAGATGGAGTGGATTGATGGCCATCGAGTGATCAGGATCATATAGTTGCACCAAGTTTATCATCGGACAGAGGTCCAAAGTCGTGAGGATGACCCTATTCATTGGTACTGAGAGGGATGCATGGCATAGGATCAACATTTTGTTGACTCGCATAATGGAGCGATTAAAGGAAAGAGTCACGAGGACTCCCAAAACGCAAAGTCACAAAATAATATGGGCCATCCATTTCATAGGGACGTGTGTCATCTGATCTGAGGGATCACGATTTCACGACCCGGATGGTTTGAGCATGGATCACAACGTGAACTAGTGAAATGCGAAATCGTGATGCCCCTCAGAGTTAGGCCCATGATCACATCCCATGGTCATATGGAAAGAAGGGACGTAAATGAAGGTAGGTGTCTAATTAAATGATATGCAACTGAGGTAATTCGAGGAGATGATCATGTACATCTGATTCAAATAAAATCTGATTGTTGATCCAGATGGGCACTTTTGCAATTTCGAGCATTGGGATATTCAAAATCAAGGGGAGTGAACACTCACGAAATGAGAAATCCTAGAATTTCATATGGGATAAGCACGAGGTCATGGTCCAACGTCACGTGGGGTGAGGAAAAGAGTTGCGCAAAGGATCAAAGCACCCGAGTTGGTCACTGAGAAGGATCTTCATGGCATCGAGGCACCAAAATTGACTCCAAGGAGTCATGAGCTCACTTGGAACATTCATGGGTGTTAGGTCTCACCATGATCCCTATGAAAATAGTTAATGAAAATGGGGAAGGTGGCTGAAACCTCACTTCACCACATAAATGGAAAACATGGAAAATCTGGCCGTGGAGAGCAGACTGTCAGCCGAAAGTTCCCTGTTATGGATTTTCGCGTGAAGCCCATACCGATCTGATATTGCGTCTGAAAGAAGAATGCAAGTGCAGCCTGACAGAAGAAGATGCAGATGCCAAGCCTTGAATACAATGACCAGAACACACTTCGGTAGGGAGCAATTTTCTTTGAGTATATATACTCAATTTTTATATTTTGTAATGGTCGATGGTTGAGCTAAGCTCCCATATTGTAAAGTTTTAATGAAGCCTCTAGTTCTCTAGTTAGGATTTGCCTTTTGAAACTTCTTATTTAATGACACTCATCTTTCCTATCATCTCTTTTGCTTTTGATATTGAAGACTCGGGCATGGGTGATCCATTTGAGTTGTTGTGACTGGATTGTAATGTATGTTTGATTGCAATATTGTTATGACATGTTCAGTTTCCTGAAGTTTTGCATTCAATAAGATCTTGTATTCAGAGATTTTCCTCCTTAGGCTGCTGGAAGGCCCGATGTCCATAGTAGACCTTTAAGTTTCCTCACCTTTTCGTCCTCCTTAATCACACTTTCCTGCAACTTACTGAATTTCCTTTGTCACAATCCAGAGGTGACTTCTAGTGCTAACAAATTTAATTCCCTTGAACAATTTGTTTTTTATTTAGGAAATTTGGGGTACATTACATATGGTATAAGAGAACGACAACAACACTTGGTATGCTTGGGCTCATGAAAGAGTCGAGTCATTTTTTTTCTTAGAAAACATTAAAGGAGAGGGCACCCTGCCCTACCTTATCTAGCAAAGCATGATTCAATCATAGGCCTTGATGGGATAGATACTATTCATAGGACTGCTACACCAAGGTTAAGATGAGCCTGTTGAAATGAAATTCTACCTTTAGAAAATTGTTTACTATCTACATTAACTCCTTGAGGAGAAGGACAACAAATTAAAACTATGATTTGGGAATTCCTATTGAATTTCAATAGAGGAATTGTATTGTTCCTTTGTCAAAGTGATAACTACTCTTACAGGAGTAGGGATATGCTGATCAACATTAATGGTAAGATCTGAATTTGATTGGCAGAGATGGTAAAAATTATATCATGAAGCTGTGTAAGCCAGACAAGGGACTTGAACTGAGTTGTTCTATTATAGTGTAACATTTTCTATATTCTAGGGTAGGCATAATCCCTTGTAAATTAAGATGGTTGATTATATAAGGGTTAATACCTTATGGAAAAAATCCTTGTACTTAAAGGAATTTTGTATGGATTGATAAAATCCTTAGCAGTAATAATTACTGCTTAAAAAAAATAATTAAAAACCTGTATATGAAACGCCTCATGATTCGAGGACTGATATAAAATATATAAGGGAAATATATTTGACCTATAATGAATGAAACATGTTGTCGAGATGTAACACCCCAGGTTTTGAACCCCAATTTTAGATAATGTATTGTTACAATGTTTAGAGGCCAGAGTTCCCAAACAATTATTAAAAGGCTAGTGTTCCCAAGACATGTAATGTTTTTATCATTATTAATAATAAATACACAGTTGGTTGCTAGATAGACAAGGAATAGAGTTATAGGGGGATATGTTTCCACAAGAGAGGGGGATTGAGGGGCTAAGTATTTATTCCTATGTTAATTACCCTTTTTTCCTAAGGGAGGGGATCAATTACATGAGCTTCTTGGGGAAGGCCAGGAGGTTTTTTATTTCCCCATGAGGTTACTTAAACCCACCTCTAGTCTAATGGGGGATTCGACTGATGGCTTATTCAATAATTCCATGTACGTCCATTCATTTCCCTCACATACTTTCATGCACCCATTTACCCATTCATTGATCCATCCTCCTCCACATCATGTCTTGGGAAAGGGAATCAAACTGTCAAAGAATTAGCCATGAGATAGTTGGTTGTAGTGGTCGCTGGTGTGATCCAACCATGATTGAGGCATGCATGTCTGAGATGCGTTGGCATGTGTCCAACGTTTCTCACAGTTGCAATTCCTGAGAGTTACAGCATTGAGATTCTGGACCAATTGCGTTGGATCCTGGATTAAGGAGAAGGACTGCATGAGGGACTATTTGGCAGAGAAGGGTGGAGGTTTGTTCTCTCGGTTTGTGTAAGTTGGGTAGAAGAGAACTGGGTACTTGGATTGTTATGAGAGCTAGGAAGCTTGTGAGAGCTTAGGTGCTGATTGGTTTGGGAATCCATGTAACACTCTAGAACTGTCCTTGTGGATTCATATCCCTGGCTCGAGAGTGACGTTGTTGTTGATATTTGGAATAGTAATGTCTACGGTAGGGTGAAACATCCTTGGTCTGCAGCCAGTTGGTGTCATCTTACATAAAGATAATTTCTCTCTGTTATGGTATCATTTACATGCATATGAATGTATTTATGTTGTATATTTAATTATCGTTTAATCGAATATTTAGACTATGCATGCTTGTTGATAACTATTATGCATGTCATTAAATTCTTTTATTTTATGCATGTTTAATTTTTGAAAAGGTATCAGTAATCAAAAGAAGCCCAAGGGTGGGCTTGCAGGTAGCGTACCCCATCCTGTGGGTGGTTGGGTATGTTACAGTTTGGTATTAGATCTTCTGGTTGAAACACCGGGCCAGTATGGGTCGGGTCTATTGGTAAAGAGTCTCGTGGTCGAGATTAAAATCTAACCGTGAAGTTGAAAAGCTTAGGAGGAATTACATTGAAGCATCTACGTAGTATATAGAACATCAGAGACCCATGTAAGGGGTTCAAAGGATCATGACCTTTCCCTTTGAATTTGAGAGTGATCACCACTATAGGATCAGGAGAGATATGGGATTGTTGGATCGGTGGACAAGAAAACATGGGTCGTCTGATGAAAAGGAAGAAAGGGTCAAGGTCACAATCGTCGGATCCCATTGGAGAGACAGATCAACAGAAAGGAGGCATTGTGGGGAACCAAGTTGCACAAGAGATAATTTCCCAAGGTGGTCCCGCAATACAAACAATGGTTTCCCCAAGGGGTTACATGTTAGCATCAGGAGATTTGCGGGGTGAAAGGCGGGTTACTCAAAATTGCCAATGTGTGCCCCCGCAAATTGAAAGGCATCCAATGATGTGACATGTTAGGGCTAGAACATTGAAAATCCGTATAGCCGAAATAGATCTTGACTGTCGATCACCAAGATGTATGTGTTAGTAGATCATTAACTCTAGAGAAGTTTGTTTGAGAGGTTTTTAGTTGAGATGTGAAACTCCTGAAGCCCAGAGAACTAGAGAGCCTAAGTAAGCCTCAACCATATGATTCAAGAGGACACTCAACATAATCACATGTACTTAGAGGAGGTTTTGAAATTTGATATTTCTGAAACCTGAAGACCTAAAAGGATCTCAACCATTGATCTTCTAAGAGCCATGCATCACTAGATCCATGTCTTCGGATAAAAGCCAGTGGGGCCAGATAAGTTTTGAAATTTGATATTTCTGAAGTCCAAAGACCCGAAGTAAGCCTCAATTGTCATATTAAGGAGGACATGCAATGTAGATCCATGGACTCCAAGTGAAGACCCGAATTGAATCTTAGTCATCCGATCTAGGAGGACACATGGCGACAGATTGGCCAGTTCAGGAATGCATATTTTGGGAGAATTGGAAGTGTGTTAGTATGGAAACTCCCGAAGTCCCAAATCTCGAAGAGACGAAGTGATGGGGCATGATGGCGTCACCAAGAGTTGATGTGGACCCCAAAATTTCGAAAGTGAAGTGGCTTGTGAATGTCACCTGGGATGATGTGGACACATGGAATGTGTGCCACGTGTCAGTAATTTTTTAGCATTTGGAGTATTGAAAACTCAGTTAGAACATGACATGTGTCACTTGCCTGATTGGGCCATGTGTTTGCTTTTAGTATTTTTCCACGTGGTGATAGATAGTGCACTTCATATGGGAAAGATGTGAAAGGTAGTGTTGGGTCAAAAACTCTCGAAGGCCCAAAGGTCAGAGTACATATCGACTACTGATTCTAGAAGACACACATCGAAGGATCGTCAACTTCAGGTGAAATAACTCCAGGAGAAAGTGCAGGAGAAAAATTTGAAACTTTTGAAGCCCAAAGGGCCGAAGCGATTCACAGTCGTTGATCTGTGGGAGGACACCCATCGACAGATCATGAACTCTGGGAAAAAGAGTTCTAGGGGAAGGAAAGGGGGGAAAGTTGAGACCCCCAAAGCGTGGAGTCCCGAAGTGGATCTCGATAGTTGATCATGAAAGAGAACAAGGACCATTGATCCAGTCCTGGCTGAAAGTTCTGAAGTCCCGAAGCTTGGACAAGCGATTTTTGAGCTAAGCACAGGGTCATGTATGTGGTCATATGCATATTGAGAGATAAGGGAAGGAGGGATATGGGTCGAATTGGTTGTCTTCGAGACAGAAAAGTGCTAAGGAAATATTTATCCATGGTTTCTAGCTATGGTCACCTAGGAGGGTAGTTTGAAGGAAGTGCCTGTGTAGGATGAGATTTTGTGTTGGCCAAGGATAACATGACACTGTTATTTTCAAAGAATGGGGATATGATCTCCATGAACAAAAAAAGAAAGAGACTTGTAGCATGTTTTGGCAATTTTGTTTATCATATGAATAATTCTAACAAAATGGTCACTTGCACATTTTGCATAATTAAGGGGTTTAAACACATCAACCTAGGATGTGTATTGAGGAAATGGAAGAAGGTGAGGGAGCCTCTAGTCATTATAAGGAGGCCAAATGCCATAATATCAAATTTGGTAATGCAGAGACAGAGTCCAATGGATGCAAGGGAAAAGGAGAGCAGGAAAAGTTACTAGAAACGATAAGAAGCCTGAAGATGGAAGTGCAGAGTTACAAAGAAGACAATGAGATAATGATGAAAGAGAAAAGTTAGATAAATGCTCGAGTGTTACAGAGCTTTGATCAGTTGCAGAGACAAACCAAGAAGGTATCAAGCTCAATACAAGAGGAAGAAGGCAAGTTCCATGAAATAAGGAATGATCATGGAATAGTTGGTTATTCCAGAAGTGCTAGTAGAGCTCATGGACACCAGTCACCTGCTTACTTAGAAAGAAGGTTTTATGCATCGAAATATTTTTTAATTAGTCCAGTGGTGTCTCCAGTCAGACACTAAAGAAGGAAACAAGAGGTAGATATTTTGCAAGGAGAGTTGAGGAAGATCAATCGACCTTCCTTCGATGGTGAAAGAGAAAGGGAAGATTATGTTGAAGCATGGTTGCTTGGACTATGTAGGTATTTTCAGTTTCATAACTATTCATTGAAACTCGAAGCTAGGATTGCCACCTACCATTTGCATGGGAAATATGCAATGTGGTGGGACCAACTAAAGCAAGTGGAACATGTTAATGAAAGTAGGATCACTTGGAAGTAGTTCAAGAAGTACTTCCAGAAGGAGTACCTCTTAGAGAATTTCTATGACAAGAAAATGCAGGAGTTCTTTGAACTTGGGTTGGGAAGCATGACTATGGCAGAGTACGAGAAGAATTTATTTGGATTGTTAAAGTATATCAGGTTCATTGGTGATGAGAAAGTGAAAATACAAAGATTTCTAAGTGGACTACCAGCCTTTTATAAGGAAACGATCAAGTATGATGAACCCAAGACCTTGACTGAGGCCATTAGAAAGGATAAAGTCTAGGGAAGATAACCCCTGTAGAAATATTGGAAGGACAAGAAAAATTAGAAGTCTGATCAAAGGAGAAAAGGATTCAAACCTCCCTTCAATAGGAATGATCCTAATAGAAATCATCAAGATCAATATGCTAAGGAGGATTTCAAAAAAAAAGATTCCTTGGGAAAAAGGGGAAGGCCACCAATCCAATGATGGGGATGCAAGGAAGATCACTTGTGAAAGGATTTCCCACACATAAAAGATAGAGTGAAGACTATGCAAAAAAATCCATGAGGATACAACAATCAAATATATGGGAAGAATCTATGTAGCTTTAGATGATTGACAAGCAGAGTACCAATCCAATATGATCAAGGTGGAAGGTAAGATCATAAATCAGCCTGTTGCTATTTTGATTGATTTAGGAGCAAGTCATTACTACATTGATCCTAAGATAGTGGATAGATTACATTTGGATAAAATTAAACTTGGAAAATCAAGTTTGGTTCAGTTAGCCACCGGAACCAAAAGAAGAATCCATGATATGGTCAAAAGTTGTTCCATAAGTCTTAATGGCATGAATACTAGTATTGACCTGAATATCATACCATTGGGGTCTTATGATATTCTAAATGGAATGGATTGATTGGAAAAGCATCATGTTTTCCTAGATTGTCATAACAAGACATTTACATGTCTTGATGGAAATGGAAAGCAGAGCACTGTGAAAGGAATTCCAAGACCCATCTATATAAGGGAGATTTTATCCTTACAACTAAAAATATTTTTTAGGAAAGGATGCCAATTGTATGCAACTCATGTGGAAGAGACAGATAATACAAAGGGGCCAAGCCTCAAAGATTTATCGGTACTACAGGAATTTGAATATGTATTCCAAGAAATACCTAGATTTCCACCAAGAAGGGAGATAGATTTCTCAATTGATTTAGTGTCAGGAGATTCCTCGGTGTCAAAAACACCTTACAAAATGAGAACATGAGAGTTAAAACAATTACAAATGAAGTTGGAGGAATTGTTGAAAAAAGGGTACAAACTTCCAAGTGTTTCACCTTGGGGAGCGCCGATACTTTTCTTCAAAAATAAATATTGAACCTTGAGGTTGTGTATTGACTTCAGACAACTGAATAAGTACACTATAAAGAACAAGTATCCTCTACCTTGAATTGATGACCTCTTTGATTAGCTAAGAGGAACAAAGATATTTTCAAAAATTGACCTGAGGGTAGGATACCATCAGGTAAGAATCGAGGAAGAAGAAATTTATAAGACAACCTTTAGGACCAAGTATGGGAATTATGAATTTGTAGTGGTGCCATTTGGACTGACCAATGCACCAACTGTCTTCATGTGCTTAATGAATGGCATATTTAGAAATTATTTGGATAAGTTTGTCATAGTATTCCTGGATGACATACTTATCTATTCTAATTCTGAAGAGGAGAATGAACAACACTTAGGACTGGTGTTGCAAGTACTGAGAGAACATCAGTTGTATGCCAAGTTGAGTAAGTTTTCTTTTTATCAAAAGAAGATCCATTACTTGCGACACATTATTTCAAATAAGGGCATAGCAGTAAATCTAGAGAAGATCGAAGCCATTAGAGGATGGCCAACACCCATAAATGTGCCAGATGTCATATATCTTATGGGATTAGTTGGCTACTATAGAAGGTTCATATTAAGGTTCTCTAACATTTCTCATCCCATCACTTATTTGCAAAAGAAGGGAACTAAATTTAAATGGACACTCAAGTGTGAAAAGAATTCAAATATGTGGAATGAATTACTTACTAGTGCACCTATGTTAAAGAATGTTGACCCAAATGAAAGTTTTGTGGTATGTATAGACGCATGTAAGGAAGGACTTAGGGGATTCGTCACACAAAATGGACCTGTCATTGGATATGAGTCCATAAAGCTTAAGGAACATGAGAGGAACTATGCCATGCATGACTTGGAAATTGTTGCCATTGTTCACGCCTTGAGGATGTGGAGGCATTATCTCACGGGGAAGAAATTTGAATTAAGAATAGACCACATTGGCCTGAAGTATCTTTTTGAACAACTGACCTTGAATGCCAAGAAAACAAGATGGCTAGAATTTTTAAGTGAATATGAATTTGATATCAAGCATATCAAGGGAAAGGAGAATAAAGTTGTCGATGCACTTAGTAGAAGAGTGCATATCATGCATGCTACTATTGTCAGTATGCATCAGTCAGACTTGAAGAACAAAATTTTAGATGGTCTTGTTACAAACCATCATTACCTATAGGTAAAGGAAAACTTACAACAAGGAGATGTACAACTATTACACATGATTTTGGTCATATTGGTGATGTATTAACAATGGTGTACTCAGGTTCCCAACAAGAACTTTCTCCTAAGAAACGTGGCATTTATCTCCTTCCAGAAAACATATTTTCAAAGTGAGTTTGTAGGTTGCATATGTCCTAGGGTGCGACAATAACCCATTCTCGTAGGCAAGCTTCATATAGGGTGTGAACTTCTCACAGGTTGCTCTATACACAGGGTGCGAACTTGTTTTTAAGATTGGAAAAGAGAAGAAGTATCAAGGGTTCTAGAAGGGAATCTTATAGAAAATGAGTTGGCATTCATATGGTTGTCATTTTACTGGCTTCTCTAATTTGGTGGGATCATTCTCATCCATGTAACCATCTCACCCTCTCTTATATAATGAAAGTATTCTCATGGAAAAGGTGAAGCAAGATTAATTGAAGAATTGGTGAAGGAATTGTGTGAAGAACCCTGCTTGAACAAACTCTTGGAGACTCTAGTAGGTATATCAAGAGGAATTGGATCTTCTTCATGCAAGTACAGAACAAGTGTGTGTGTTGGAAGCAAGAGTCACCAAAAGGAAGCTTGTGACATCAAGGTGATCAGGTTGTATCTTCTACTTTCAATTAATTTGATACAGTGGCATGTCCTTTTCCCATAAAGTCATTCTTACTTTATTGTGTAATTCCTTGATCATAGGCATAAGTTGATGATTGAATACATTTTGCTATCTTCACTTTGGTTGGTTTGTGTTGTCTTGGTCTTGACCTCACGAGAGCACCAGAGAGAAGTCGGGGCAACAGAGACTTAAGGAAGTGATACAAAGGTATGTCACTTGTTCCTCCTTACTAGCTAATTCAATGGTCATAACTTAGGGAAAGAGTCATGTCATGTTCTATTTTGTTCTAGATCTAGGTGGATCCAGGGAGATCTATTAGTGTCTTCACCTACCGATTAGTCCAATAACAAAATTGGCGACTCCACTGGGGATGCAACCCATTTTTTAGTGTTTTTTTGTGTTTTTCCTTGGCGATTTGCTCTTGCCTTACCTTTTTTCATTTCTATCAATATCTGAGTCTTCAGAAGACCCTGACAGACTCTCTGGGTCCAAAAGTCCCTTCAAATTTTTTTTCTTTTTCCAAACTTTTGCCTAGTTTCAGGCCTTCTCGCACTGAACCCCTTTATGGCCTAGAACCCCTTGAGTTCTCACTCTGCCTTTCAGTCCAGTGTGAGATTCTTGCACTCTGCTTGAGGCTAGCCTGCGAGAATGCTCCATTCTCGCACTATACATTACTAATAGCCTGCGAACCCATTTTTAAAATTTTTGGGATTAAGGTTTGTGTATGCTCAGATGCCCATATCTGTATGTGTGTCTGAAAAGAACTTCTTGGACCACTGGTTGATTTTTTCTTGGCTTCGGATTTTGTGCATGATCAGTCTTCGGAAGTCAAAGGCTCTTCTTCTCCATCTTTTTCTCAACTCTCATCTCTTGGCTTTTCTTAGCAAGGATATAATCTCTAATCCTGGAATCTGAGTACTTGTTTGGTTAGGAGCCAATGATCGGTTTGAAATTTGGAATTGTTTATCTTTCTCATTTTCTCAGTACTTGCAAAATCATTGTTCTCATGCAATTGAAAAGACTAGTCTTGTCTGCTTGTCATTTTTTTCTCCATTGAAAGATTGGTTTGGGTTTTGTTTATTTCTTATTCGTTAGTTATTGGTTTTCCTTAGTTTCACCACCATGGTGGTTCTTTTTGAAAAGTAAAAAACATTTTTCTTTTTAAAAGAATTTTCATTTTGAAAATATTGGAAATCAATCGTTGAAATAGAACAAATAGAGAATTGTCATTGTTATGTGATTGCATTTTAAAGAAGATTGTATATCGTAGTTCAAGATTGTTCTAGAAAACTCCTCTTTCCCTCCTATAAATAGGATTCATCGAACAAGAATTGATATTTTTTTTTTCCTATCTTTGCATTGTTGGGTTAGAGTCTCACACAACATCGGTTTCATTTCTGTTTCCTTTGAGAAACAAAAGCCTTTAATAATATTGCGCAATTTTAAAATTTAACTAGTAACTCTTTTCTAGGACTCTATTACACCAACAATTAGCTAGGCTAGAGATTTGGAATAGGCAGAGAGATACACTCTCCAAAGCACAAAACACACAACAACATCCTGTGTTAAGGAGTGTCAAATTCCATTTGCAACATTTTGTCCTGGGAAGCCCTTCTCACACAAGGGTCAAAGCCGAGGTCGCATTGATATTGATAGAGTTACTCACCCTGCTTCGTTGATATCGGTGTAGAGATTGCATGTATTACGAGGGTCACTTGGAGGTATACCCACAATGATGAGTGGAAGCCTCTCAAGTTGATTTCGGGATAGATACCCTGCCCTTACGTGTGGATCGGACTATCGACTGTCCCCCCAGGCTTTATTGTTGTCAGTGGTAACCTTAGAGGCCTACCTTATTAGGGTCTTACACAAGGTGACTGTGAAGGGGCAAGTCTTCATGGTACTTGGAATCAACATTGGCCAAACTCACTTGGGCTCCTTGGAGGGTATACCCACGATTATGTGTGGGAGCTTGCACTAGGGTGTAAGTCCGTTAAGCAGGTCGGCAACGTAACTTTTCCACCCTAGCCCAACCCCTTCTTGTCTCGTTGTTCCAACGTTGGATTTCATCACCAACTAGTAACTTCGGAATTAGGAGGTCTTGTTTGCTTGGTGTTGTTTCCTAGAATTTTTACTAGCGCACGTTGTTTGTTTACCCAAGTTGACCATAGGATTTTCTTCATAAGTTTGTAACTCGTTCACAATAGACCCTCCACGTCGTTCATGTAGAATGCAGGGCTTACCCCCAAAAAATATGGAAGGTTCTAAATCCTTGCCTACAATCTCACCAGAGGGCTCATCTCAACAGAGTGAAGTCCAAGATGTAACCACTCCATAAGTGGAAAGAACTAACTCTCTAGAATGGTTCTGAATTACCAATTCTCAAGAGGACTTTTGACTTCACCCTGATTCTGAGAGATGTATTATGCGAGTGAATTCTTCTGGAGACTTAGTTGTTTTGTCTTCTGAATCACCAACTGGACCTTTTCCAGGACCTGAGGGCCAAGATCCTTTTTGGACTACTGGCATTTTTAGATGGGATCTCTTTGGTTCTGGAGCAGGTGTTGATATCACCGTCTCACCTGCGTTCCCCGAAACCTCTGACCTAGACGTAGTACCTTTTACTACTGCTTATTATTTTCCTGGTACAGAAGATCTTTGAGCTGACCACATCTTGACCCTCCCTTTACAAATGGTCCATTACATAGATACTATGAGTATTCACACCGAGATTACAGTGGCTAGTCAAGCCCCCATTGGCACACCGCTCTCGCCCAGTGTCACCCTGACACTTCCACCCGGATACCATGCATTTAATGCTTCTATTCCCACTTCTACACAAACCCCATCTGTCGCAAAGTGGTATATAGAATTACCATGAGGTTTCTTCGTCGAATTCAACACCCTCACTATGGATTTCCTCACCCACTACCAATTACCGATCCGTTATGAAATGGGAATCGATATTTTGAGTTGTTTCAAACAAAACAAATCTACTCATATATCCGATCACATTCATGAGTGGTGATGGAGATGACGTCTCATCAAACTCGAACTTTCCGATTAGTTGATGGAAGATCGGTTCACCAAATCATTCGTGAACGACATCGGTCATTACATCGCCATGGGTGGAGTTGTCATGGAAGAGCAGGCCATAAGTTGTGCGCAATACCTTGACCTCGTTTACTCACAAACGGGTACTCTTTATGATTTACTCCCTGATTCACCTCGTCCTTCCACTTCCGCCACTTCAACTACTCCAGCTACTTCTCATGCAACTGACGGTGTGATTGGCACTTTCCATTCCCAACCACATTCCACCTCAAGAAACAACCCCAAATCCACTTCTTCTAATGTTCAAAATTCTCCATCTCCTACCCCTCCCACCGGCAAGACTTCTGAGGTAAATGCTGTCCAATCTACCCCAGCCAATAAAAACAAATCCAGAAAAGGAAAGGGTAAGAATAAGGAGGAAAAAAATACTTTGCAAGGAGAGAGAACCAAAACTCCACCTGTTGACGATAGGGATAAGCGCAAACCTCGATACCCTTGTCTTATCTGTGGCGATGATAACTACACGAAGGATTTTCCACGACGTGTCAAGGTTACTAAGTTCCTTTAAGGGGCCCCGAAATCACCCACTCCGGTCATTTTGTCCCAACCCTTCCCCTCTCAATAACAGGCCCAATTGGTCATTCATGACCAACCTTCCCCTTCCACTATATCCTATGTATTAATGTGTACTGGAAATTCAAAGAAGAATGACATCGCACTTACCACTCGAGACAAAGATTATTCTCCCTCTAAGGAGAAGGTTGATGTTATACCTCCTTCATTGGTCCAACCATCTCCCACGACTCCACCTACCAATGGTCCTCTTCATCTCGAACGATCGAGCCTTGACACAGTCTTTTTCCCCCCTCTAAAGGGCGTCGTTCGGAAATCGAATTTCAATACTCATGCTCATGCTACCCAGAACTACAACATTGTTAAAGATATGTCCCAAGCACCTTCCGAGATGTCAGCCCTCGAAGTCCTTCAAAGTTGTCCCACACAACAAAAGGCATTGTTGAAAGCTATCGGTGGAATCGACCCAACACATACAAATTTAATAATTTTTGACTTGGAAGATCACAATCCAAGGTTACCCCCTCAACTCTCATTCCAAATCCAAGTGATTGTCTCCGACAAAAAAATTTGTAGAACCGTTATCGATGAGGGTGACTCAACATATGTCATGTATGTTACCTGCTGGAAAGACATTGGCTCTCCCTCTATTACTGAATCCCATAACACACTCAAAGCCTTCAATGGATTCGGTTTTATGCCTTATGGTGTCCTTCCTTCATTGCCAATTACTCTAGAAGGAAAAATGGTCCAAGTCAAAGTGGAAGTCTTTGATGCTCCTCTCGATTGCAATCTTCTGCTTGGCCATAGCTGGATCGATTCCATGCGTGCAATTGTGTCAACTCTTTTTCATGTTGTACATTTACCACATCAAGGAAAGGTAATCACCGTCAACCAATTAGCCTTCTTTAACTCGGATACGCATACTGGAAACATACCGTTCATCTCCAAACCCCCCCCCCGACTACGAAAATGTCAGTGTAGGTCTTCTCAAAGACTCTTCGTTAATGGGTACCTTCCCCATTCCACAACCTGATACACACTCATCTGTTGCTTCAATCAACATGATCTCCACCTTGATTCATGGAACCCCTACATCTCGCGACCCATGGATGGTATCCGACCCCGACGATCATCTTCGTTACGATGATGAAATGCCTTTGAGTTCGATCGAATACGCCTATCAAGCCATTCAATTGAAAACCCCTTATACCCCCTCTCTTGGTGATTTATCTCTAGATCCTTTCCGCATCATTTTTTCCATAGACGAGATGATTATGTCTGTCATGGAAGACACCCCCTGGAATGATGGACATCACCATTCCATCCTCTTCCTGGAACAACACACCATCGAGAGCTACCAACATATCTCAACCTCGCCGACCGTTGTCATCATTTCAACCATTCTCGAGTCCACACATGATGTGTTTTCTGAAGGGAACTTAAGCAATATCTCACCCACTATTCCCCTCAACATATCCATCAAACCTGGAATTGTTGAAAATGTGCATATCAGAGCTTCATGTTCCCCTAATGAAATCATCACCTACAAGTCACTTTTCAAAGAATTTCATGATGTCTTCACCTGGAGCTATGAAGAAATGTCAGGTATTGACCTCGACATTGTGATACATGAGGTTAAGATATACCCAGATGCTAAACCCATCCGACAACGCCTTTGTCCAGCTCACCCATGTAAAGCGACTACTATTAAGCTTGAAGTCGAGAAACTTCTCAAAGCCAGATTTATTTAACCGGTGGCCCTCACTGACTGGGTTTCCAATCTTGTCCTGATCGACAAGAAACAAGGCACAATCTGTGTATGCATTGATTATAGGGATATTAGCAAAGCTTTTCCTAAAGACAACTTTCCTACCCCCTTCGTCGATCAGATTGTCGACGATTACGCCGGAAGACAAATCTTCTCTCTGATGGATGGTTTCTTCGGATATAATAAAATCAATATTGTTCTCGCGGATCAACACAAAACCTCTTTCATTTGTCCTTGGGGCACTTTCTCCTATCGGAAACTTCCTTTCGGTATAAAGAACACTGGTGCAACTTTTCAGTGCGCTATGTCTTATGCCTTCCATGATATCAAGCACATCATGTAGCCATATCTTGATGACTTGCCCGCTCATTCCATGCACCAGGTCGATCATAAAATCCACCTCCAATCTATTTTCATCTGCTGTCGGTTTTACCATATATGCTTGAATCCTCACAAATGAATTTTCTGCGTAGAGCCTGAACAACTTCTAGGCTTTATTGTTTCACATCAAGGGATCAGGATAGATCCTTTAAAGGTCAAGGAAATTCTCAATCTCCCTCCTCCTACACTTTGCCAGTTACAAAGTTTGCAAGGGAAAGAAAACTTTCTTCATCGTTTCATCCCAAACTACGCCAAGATAACTCTTGGATTTATGCGTCTACTCAAAAAGGGGTATGAGTTCATATGGGATACCATCGCAAACAAAGCCTTCGAATCTTTTAAACTGTCCCTGACACATGCTCCACTTCTCTTCCCCCCCGATTACAGTCGCGATTATTTCCTCTACCTCATGGCCTCAGATTACACCATCGCTATGGTTCTCATCCAAGAGGATGATTCTCATGACGAACATGTTATCTATTACTTGGGTCGAAGTCTAACGCCTACTAAAACCAAGTATTTACATGTCTAAAAACTGACCTTGGCAGCCGTCCAAGAAGTTCAACGTTTCCGACACTATATCCTCTCTCGCAAGACTATGGTAATTTCTAACTGCAACCCTATGCAACGCATTCTCACATGTCAATTGCTAGGGGGAAAATACTCCAAATGGATTTTGATACTTTAGGAGTTTGAATTGGAATTCGAACGAGCTAAGTCCAAGAAGTTCTTAGTGTTTGTTGAGTTGATATGTGACTTTGCCTACACTAAAATGGAAAATGTAGCAGCCGATTCATTACCTGATGAATCCCTTTTCCTAATTAGTTTCGATGATATTTGGTATGGTGATATCATCATATATCTCCAAACCCAGACTTTCTGGCCCAATTTGTCTAGTACTTATCGGCGTTGAATATGCTACCAAGCCCATCAATATATTATCCTCGGGGATACTCTTTATCATCGTGGGATTGACTCAGTTTTTTTACGCTGCCACACGTTCGACGAAGCTGAGAAAGCCTTAAATGAATACCATTCTAGAGCCTGTGGTGGTCATATGTCCGGGTATGCTACTGCCCAAAATATCTTATGAGCAGGGTATTTTTGGCCTTCTTTATTTAACGATTGCATAATCGTCATCCAAAAATGCCACGCTTGCCAGACCTATAAGCATAAGATATGATCACATCCTACTCCTCTTCACCCTGTGGTCTCCGTTGGTCCCTTCGCAAAATGAGGTATCGATTTCATGACATGTCACCCCCACTTGGTCGGGGGGCATGGATACATTATTGTAGCCGTAGGTTATTTTATGAAATGGGCCGAGGTGATGCCGACATTTGACAATACTGGAAAGACCACAACATTATTCATTTTCAATCACATCATATCTCGTTTTGGTGTTCCTCAGGCTATCGTCACTGATCACGGTAGCCACTTTAGAAACTTCACGATGTCCAAACTCACTGAAAAGTTGGGTCTTCGCCATGAAAACTCAATGCCTTATTACCCACAAGCCAACGGCCAAGTCGAAGTGATTAATAAAATTCCCATAACCATGCTTCAACGAATGATAGGGATTCACAAAACAAGTTGGCACACAATGTTGTTTTCAGCATTGTGGGCTTACCGGACGTCCGTTAATTCTACTACTGGGTTTACACCTTTTCGGTTAGTCTATGGTCTAGAAGCCATCCTCCCAATTGAATGTGAGATAGCCTCCTTAAAACTAGCTGTCAAACTCCTACCAAACACTTCTGCAGAGGAAGAACGTCTATTGTATCTCATACGATTAGATGAAACTCGATGCGATGCTACCCTAGTCATAGAAGCCCAGAAGAAATGTGTCAAGGCCCAATACGACAAACATGTCAAGCCTTGCGTTTTCTCCGAAGGAGATCTAGTTCTCCTCTACGAACAAGATTGAGATATGCTAGGAGCTGGAAAATTCGAAGCCATGTGGCGAGGTCCTTATATCATTAGATGAGTTTTGGAGAAAGGTGCTTACGAGTTATTAGATTACGACGGTATCCCTTTGAGTGAACTCAGAAATGGGTTGTACTTAAAGAAGTACTATGCATAAGATCACATGTGCACGAGTACTTGTATTTTATTGTATCATACTTCTTGTGTGTTACTGTAGTATGTTTTCTTTGTTATCTGGTATCTACCCTTATGTTACATTATGTTTGGTTTCCAGATGTCAGAGTCTTCACTACCCCACATTGGCTTCGCTGATGGCACTAGTCGTAGTACTCATAACCTTGCTTCTGCTGTGTTGGTGATTTACGCCCTTACAAATGAACTTATCACTCTACAAGGTGTGTGCCTCGGTCGTGCGACCAACAATATTGCAGAGTATAGATCCATTATCGAATTGTTGATTGATGCTATCTTGCTCGGTATCCGTCACTTGGTTGTGCAACTCGATTCACAGCTCGTATTACTACAGTTAAGTAATGTCTATGCTATTCGAAGTCCTACTTTGTTACGGGTATATTTGCGAATTCACCTCTTGGAATGTTATTTTGATTATATTGAGTATCAGCATATCCCTAGATGTCTAAATACATTAACTAATGCATTATCTAATTATGTATTAGACAAACATTTGGTTCATTTATAAATCAATCACATCACAAGTATCACACAACTCAAGATAAGCCGGTAGAAGCCATATGTATATATAATGATCAAATTTTTTTTTACAAAAAAGTTCTGTCCAAGGACCAAAATTTCAAAATCTGAAGCTCATAGCTTCTACAAAGTAACATCGTGGATGCCGTTCATGGTAACAAACAACTTCCCGAGCAACCCTATGAAGCAGTCGGCCAATAGACTCTGACACGCCCACCATATGACGTTGATAACGTCGCGGGACCTATCCAAGAGGCATGTCTGGAATGTCTGCAGTCAAACCCTCTAAGTTTTGTTCCACTTCCTCATAATATTAAGCATCCCATCATGGCACTGGATCCACCTCTCCTCATCGCTAAATAAGAGAAGTACCCAAAGGTTAATAAGGCCCCACGTCTGTGTCATCAAAAAAAGAATTTTTGTAATTAGACCTTGGACAAACATAAAAACATTTGCATATGATAAAACTCACAAAAAACATTTAAAAAGTGAAAAAATGTGTACTTCTTACCTAGATCTTCCCACTGAGCATCCTCAGGTAGGGACAAGTCCGAATCCCCTCAGAAGTCCAACCCGGCATAAGCATAATCATTGACCATCAACATCTGTGGTCGCAACTAGTCAAAGAAGGAATCATTGTATTTGATTATTGGTCCAGCTACATGTCGGGCCATGAGGTTACACCACCTCAGCATCCTCGGATCCTCTGGAGCCAGTAAACCCCACTCAAATTGAAACCTCGGTAAGGGAACCCTCTCAAGAAACAAGGACACCAATAGTGACCCATACCTGAATTGCTTCAGGTCGCCTCTCCTACATTTAGTCAACTGCCTCTTCACGCTACGAAGGATTGCGTCTGACCAATTAAAGACCCGAGGCTCAGTACACTCTATAGAATACTGAAAGTAGATCTAGAGAGCCATGTGTGGAGCAGCTCTTCTAGCGATACAAGCAATGGTGAACAAAATAGTGCGAAGGGTCAAATCCTAGACCCCCCAAATGGCCACTTTTCCTTTGCTTCTTTCCACCTCTGGAACACAGTACTAACAACAATATTCACTCATAGGTAGCCCACCACCTCGGCTACCAGTCAAGATAGCGTGGTACCCACGCTGTGAAAGTCCTGTTAGGAAATAAATGTCCTCGATACCCAAGGACAATGTCTGGACCCCTACGTGGAATACTTGTTGGTCCACATCCCACATATGAACGAGGTACTCTAACATCCTAACTTGGGCCCTCATACCCAAGATCTGGTAGAATTTTAGGAGACCACAGTCTCGCAAAGAGGAAATGGTGCTTGGGTTATTCCCGAAAATAGAATCATCTTTTTCATGCTCTCTTTCACGCCATTCCAGAACCATGGTGACAGCCAAATGCCTGCACAAGAACCATAAGAAGAAGGTCAACAACTCTCTTCAAGCCTTGGTACATTTTTCATTGAGCAAACATCAAATAAATTTTTCATTTTGCAATTATCACAGGTTCCCCTTTGGCACAGTGAGAGGCTCTCGCAGGTGCCTCTGGGGCCACCTGCAATAATCATACATTCTTGCAGGTCCCGTGTGGCTAGCCTGTGAGAATGTCTGGGCGCAAATTTTAGCCTTAAAGCAAGCTCAAAAACTTGAAATTTACGAATGAAAACAAAAAATTGAACCATGAAAAGATAGAAGACAAGGAGCTTAACTCACTGCCGAAGATGGTTCTCCAAATGGTTGTTCGTACCTTCCGCAATCGAGCACCGAAATTTAAGGGCAAAAGAGTGGTTTTGGGCTAAAATCTTGGCAAAGTTATAATGACTATGGTAAAAGAACTTTTACCCACTTATATTTACTTTTTACCATTTTTGTTGGTTTTTATAATTGTTTTATTTATCAAACCTAATGCCTAATACCACTATGAGTGCGACTTTTTGCAGACATGACGACTTCGACGTCCATATGCAGGGATACATATATTTTCTCCTTTTCATAACATGTTTGAATTGTTTTTTATGGTTTTTTGCACAAAACCTCGAGCTTGGTCTTTGTCCGTTCTCATGCTCGAAAATACATGAGAATGTAATCGAGCACACTTTTATCATTTTTTTGGGCTCAACAAGGTTATACGAAAAATGAACCCCCTGGAGTCCTCTTTAAGCTCTTTTTAGACTCTCTAAACATGAAAACATTGTCGTGCGATCTTGCTATCTTCACGCTCGTTAAAGTATTTGAAGAGAGTGTCTGTTGGGCAATAATTGATCTCTTTTTAGGTCTCATCAGACTATTTTATGAAAAAGGAACTGAGAGGGTTCTCTTTTGAGTGTTTTTCAAACTCTATAATCATGAAAAACCTTCGAGTTTTCTATCTTTGGACTTGTTAAGCAAACATCGAAAGACCCGTAATGGGACTAAACCACTCCTTCCTAGGGTTCGCTAAACATACTCTGAGGGACTCGTCCTAAGGATGAGCTTACATCAACAAGCATATGTTATCCTCCTCAAGCTTCCGTAAAAATAAAGAGATACTTTCCAGAAATGGTGGGGGGGGAATTTGGGAAAGGGATGTGTTTTCGTATTCATATTATTGGCAGTAAGTGTCTCTCTTGAACATGACACCCCCCTATTCATTATCTGAAGCTGGTTTGGGAAATCCATTTATCTTTCATTCGACTTGCTACAACGTCATATCCTAAGTTGTCTCTGATTCAGTGCTGCCAAATCATTGGTCGTGTCATTCATATGTTCAAGAGAAGTTCATTTGAAACCTTTATTGAGTCAGCCATCTGCAGTTTTCCATTCTCTCTGTGTCAGCCTTCCCTGTGTCCAGTTCAACTTACATCATACTCTGTTTCGCCTTCAAAATCTGTTACTCATTTCATGTCATTGATGGGGGATACATCAAGGCCTTCCTGTGATGAGTTTTGTTTCGTCGACTTCATCTCATTATCTGGAAACAAGGCTTAGAAATTATTTGGTACCTTGGAACTTGCATGCCTCAATGGCAGGTTTTCTCACTTTCGACGGTGGTTTTTCATCATTGACCCCTGATCGGGAGATTCCGTCGAATGTTCAACCTCAACTCATTTATTCAAATTCAGTGGATTGTACTAGTGTACCTTGGGAGTCATTGACATTAATGGTGATTTCCCTTGCACCTGTTAATGATTTCATCAATGACCGGTAATCAAGTGGTTTATACCATGTTTGACTTCAACACATGTAATCACATGGTTAGATTCGTACTTTTCAGGTGACAAGATTGAAGACCCTGGGTCTCATCTCTTTGATCCAAGCTACGATGGAATATGAATAATTTGCTGACACATAGATCCACTTTGTATGTCTCGTGGCTATTTAGTCTTAATTTGACTCTTCTTGCATAGATCCATAGTGTATTCTTGGTGGCTATGCAATATTTTGATGGCATGGATCCATGGTGTATGATTGGTGGCCATGACCTATGTTTATGATGTCATATGTCTGTGATCTGAGTATGGGAATGCCTACCTCAGAACTAGTATGATATTCTGTAGATGCTTGGTTGTTTGCAGGTTTCTGATTAGGTGCACTCATGGTTTCCGACACACACACATAGTTTACAAAGTATTTCAACTGTCACTGATTCTAGCCTCATACTTTGGGGGGCATTCTGTTACACATGATTTTGGACATCTTGGTGATGTATTAACAATGGTGTACTCAGGTTCCCAACAAGAACTTTCTCCTGAGAAAAGTGGCATTTATCTCCTTCCAGAAAACATATTTTCAAAGTGAGTTCACAAGATGCATATGTCCTAGGGTGCAATAATGACCCAGTCTCGTAGGCCACCTTCATATAGGGTGTGAACTTCTCACAGGTTTCTCTATACACAGGGTGCGAACTTGTTTTTAAGCTTGGAAAAGAGAAGAAGTCTCAAGGGTTCTAGAAGGGAATCTTCTAGAAAATGAGTTGGCATTCGTATGGTTGTCATTTTACTGGCTTCTCTGATTTGGTGGGATCATTCTCATCCATGTAACCATCTCACCCTCTCCTATATATTGAAAGGATTCTCATGGAAAAGGTGAAGCAAGATTAATTGAAGAATTGGCGAAGGAATTGTGTGAAGAACCCTGCTTGAACAAAAGCTTGGAGACTCTAGTAGGTCTATCAATAGGAATTTGATATTCTTCATGAAATTATATAACAAGTGTGTATGTTAGAACTAAGAGTCACCGAAAGGAAGCTTGCAACATCAAGACGATCAGGTTGTATCTTCTACTTTCAATTAATTTGATACAGTGGCATGTCCTTTTCCCATAAAGTCATTCTTACTTTATTGTGTAATTCCTTGATCATATGCATAAGTTTATGATTGAATACATGATCCAGGTGGATATCGGTGGCCACCCACCTTCTCCAACTAGCCCAAAACATGTTTCTGGCAATTTTGGTAATTTACTATTTTTAGCAGTTTGTAACTTCCGGGGCCATTTTGAGAAAACGGGGAGCAACATGGATCATAGATCATGTTTCTCACCCAAAAGTTGTATTTCTCTCATAGATATTTCCAACAAGCTATTGAGCACCCCAAACAGAGATCGTATGCAAAAGTTACGCCCCTGAGAAGTTGACATATCAACTACCCTCATCGGGGCCCACAAACCTTTTGGCTTTTCATCTTCT
>JZKD02S0332739.1:934472-959038 GCA_000966675.3 Picea glauca
GGTGTGAAGTAAACAGTCCAATGAAAATGTATCCATGATAAAAGTAATGTTAAATACCCTACATATTCATGTATAAACAATCAACATCATGATGATATCATCATTATCTAATTAAGAAATTCAATTGCATCTTAATCTATGAAAGGAAATTGCGTGAAAGGAAACTATACTATGTCTAGTTTAATCATTCAAGCTATGATAAGAAAATGACTGAAAACAGAAATTAAAAACATGATATTAAAAAGTGAATTGATAATTACATTTAACCAATAACTAAGCAAGTGAAATCTATTTAAAACTGAAGTAAGCAAGATATGATTCAAAAACTGGAAGCAAATCTATCCATCCATCAATCTTTGTCAGAATAAACTCAGATTAATACTATGCTCTGTTCTAATTAAAAATCTGTTCTAAGCTTGACTGTAAAAATATAAAAGAAAGCACAATTTATCATCTAACTACATGCGGGGTTAGTATAGTTAGAGAGAGACTTGCAATCCTTTTCTAATCTACGATATTAATGCATGTTAATACATTTCATCATTCTAACCTGTAAAAGAGAAGCAAATCACTTAAGCTACAACAAATTAATTAACTAAATAAAAATATGCATGTACAACAAATAAAGAAAGAGCAATTAAATTAAGAAATGCATAACTCAACATAAAGAGAGTTACCAGATTGTTGGTGCCCCCCCCAACAAGTCGTGGTCACTCTCTAAGAGTATACCACGAGCTTAGCAGGCCGAATTCACCATACAAATCCAAAAATGCAGTTTTGGCATAATTATGGCAATGGAAAAACTCAAACAGAGAAAAATCATTTTTCTGGCAATTATAATGGTTATGCTACTTGGTTCTTCTACTTAACAATCATCTGACCATCTCAGTGGTATTTATAACATTTACAAACCAAGTGGTCGACCACAGGAGGGTCGAACCACCTCTAAATTCGGCAAATTACAATAAACGATGCTCTAATTGTCAAAACGGAGGAACCCAATGATCTCCCTATTTGGACAACTGAAATTGAGTTGTCTTGAGCTTAGTAGCTGGAGGGGGCGATGAAAAACAAAACCCGTGTGCCCGATTTGTCCACCACTGGCCTCCAATACCATAACTGCCAACTTGCCTTGTGTTTTTGTGCAATATTATGTGTCGAAACGAGTGTTGGATCAAGTACCAGAACAAGTGTTGGATCGAGTGCCAAAACAAGTGTCAGACCAAGAAACATGATGGGTTTTTCCCTGTAACAACAGAAAAACATCAATTAACTCTTGGAAACAATAAAATATGATAAATTAAACTTGATTGAATCACAAAACACAAATTATATGTACCTCATGTTGATTATATCATTTTACCATAAAATTATTCAAAAAGCTCCTTTGAAAGATAAAACATGCATATATACATATGGAAAAAAGTGTATAATAACATCATGAAGATGATCATATCTCGGGCCCAACATACCCCCACACCGATGATTTTACAGGTCCCACTGCAAACAAAAAGAAGTCATCCCTTGGAACTAGGCTTGCTGAGGAGGGCTGGATTTAGAAGCCTCTCCTTCTTGTTGTGTAGACCTAGCCTTGTGCCTCTTATGTTGCTTTAATTGTGCTCTTAAGTTGCGGTTAGATTGGGTCATCCCATCGACCAACCGCTAAAGTGAGTTAACTTTTGCCTGAAGGACTGCATTGTCATGATGAAGGTGTGCATCTATTGTCTTCCTCTCCTCCAATTATTGGAGAAGTTGATGGTTTTCCCTTTGTAGCTCCTCTATAGTTGGGAAGAATCAGTGATCTAAGGAAGGCTTAAGTCCTTTGAGAGATGTGGTCAATTTATCAAATTTAGGATCAAGAGTGGGCATGGGTGAAGTAGGTGTGATGGGATATTGGAAAGGTGAGGTAGGTTCTGATTTCATTTTCCTTAGTGGCTCTAATACATCCACAGAGACTTCTCTAGGTTTCTTATGAGGGCTCTCAAGGTCGGAGGATACTTGGATAGGATCTGAAGTAGGTGGAGGCTTAGCATAAGGCTTGGTTCTTATGTTCCAGGTACTCTTCCGAAAAGGTCCCTTACCAAATCGGTTGGATCCTCTCTTGTTTGTGGGAATGATGGGAAATTCTTGTTGCATTACTTCTTGGGGCTTCTTAGGTGTAGGATCAAGAGAAAATGAAGGCATTGGGGGGTCAACAATAGGCATCTTTTGGTCTTTTTTCTTGGTCTTTTTCCCCGATGAAGAAGTAGGAATATCAACAAGCTTTTGGTATTGTTCTGGAAAAGAGGGAGTTTGTGCAACGGATTTTGGAGTTTTTGGAGAGTGAGGCTTGGATGGAGAGATAGTTTTTAGGCAAAGTGGCTTTCTGCCGGTCTTAGCTTTCAAGTGAGGATTTGCAAATTGGTAGATAAAGGCATCCCAACTTTTCCCCTGCTTCTCTAGTTTGGTAAGAATGAGGAGTTTGATCAAACCGTGGTGGAAGAGACTATTGTGGGGGTTGGTCACATTTTTCCTCACTTGAGAGGATATTTTCTCCAAGATTTTGAGAAAATAAAAATGGAAGTTTAAAGGTTTATTGAACAGAAAATGAGACAGCAATCTAAAGTGACAAGCTTTGAAGGTAGAGTATCTACCTTCACATGTAATTAGCCATGTGATGACGATAAGGGGATTGACCAATTTTGGATTTATCCACTCCTTATCATACCCTTTCACTCTTATAATGCTCTTGAATTTGGGCTTAAACACCCTGTTGTAACTTGAGCACGGAAATTGATGATTCTTGAACCACCTATCTCCCATTCTTGGAAGTTTTGTTGCAGCAGTAATTGACTCTTCTGTGACTGTAAAATTGAGAGACCCTACATGTGCTATACTACCATCAAAACCAACTGCAAATTTCATAGAAAGACCATCATCATGGACTTGTAAAATCGATAGAAATGGACCCCATCCAACATGCAAGAACACTTCCCTACACTGTAGGAATTCTGGAATGGCAAACAAGTCTGCATAGGAGGATGGTTCGTATCGCTTGGGCATTGTGATAGGGTTTGAATTCACCAAGCAAGGGCGAAATCGAGCCACACAGAGACACAACTTGGGCACGGTCTGAGTGCAATTGGAACAGAGGGAAAATTTTACCAAGCAAGGATGCAAACAGTCCAAGAAATGGCACAGGTTTAACATAGTCTGAGTGTGATTAGAATATAGGGAGAATTTGATAGAGGTTGGGTGTGATTCCTTAACGCAGGGAAAATAAAATGGCAAGGGAAAATGAAACAATAGAGTGCCCATCTTGATTTTGGATGCTCTTATGGTAGTGGATGTTGCCCACATGTGCGTGTGAGCTGCCATGTGTGGGAGATTCGAATTTGATGGAAATCTTGGGAGCAATGGAGTGGTGTGTACTTAGATCAATGTCCAAGTCTTTTGACTTGGACATTTGATCATAACCATATGAGGCATATTTTAATCAATGCCTGTAACAAATTTAATTAAATGTGATTGAATTCTAGTTCCCTAGAATCTAGGATAATTACTGGTATGCAATGCAATGACACTTCAAATGACACTTTATACGACATTGCATCCGACACCTCATCTGACACCCCATCCTGTACTTCATCCGGTACTCCTGTTAAGTACATTTTCGCCTTTTTTAATGGACAACCTGCAATTTTGAAGTATTTTTTACAACCATAGTGGTTAATGAGCAGAGGTAGAGTGCTCCATGCTTACTCATTCTTATTGTATATGACATATAGTGTCAAAACCTATAATAAATGGGTTATAGCAAGCATAAAAAATGTATTGTCAAACCTACAATATGCATCTTGTAATGGAATATAATCAATAAAGAGTGGTATGTTAAGCATGAGTTCAGTAATGTATAACACACAGGAGTTAAGAATTTAAAGATAACATGACTATCAATGTAATAACTTGTATCATGGTAATAATACAAAAATTCTTGCAAAGACTCTTTTCTCTAGGAAATAATCATTTGTCAGCTCATGAACCCCTCCCCCACACCTAAGTATTGTGACACCTCACAATCAAAAGTATAGGAAACTAGTCAGTATCCCCCAATTGTTGAAGATTTATAGTATGTCAAGTGTAAAGATAAAATTTCACAAATTGTTCCGACGAGACAGTTAGGAGATGGCCCCACCTATAGGATAAGAAATCCTATATATAGATAAGAAGAGGTAGACAAGAGAGTTTCAAGATAGTCTTAGAGTCATTCCCCAATGGAAAGTTTATGAGATTCATTAAGCTTAGCTAAACCACACATACTTCATGTTAGCTTTGTCTGCAAGTAATGTCGTACATCAAGATACGTTTAAATTTATTATTTATTTTTTTTCAGATCATCATCCTTGCTAGGTAGAATGCCCCACTGCCAGCAAGCCTATTCAGTACTCTGATGGGTTTACCTAGTCATACCATAGGCTGGTACCTGCTACCATCAGTATCCCGACAGGTTAGCCTCTTAAACCCTCAGAGACTGTCCCTCCATCCTTTAAGATATTAGTATAAGATTTCTTATGCAAGAATATGGGGGAACAACTTTGAAACAACTTTTTCTTTCTTTTGATTTTTAATTGGGATGGTATTTATGTTAGAGGATGACTTTCTGTTATATTTTTTAGTGGTTGTCCTGATGTAAGGGGTACTTAAGAGGACGTGGCCTATCTAAAGATATGATATAATCAAGCTATTTAGTGTGTAGTGGATGGTACCATCGAGAAAGAACATAAAGGTATCTCTAGGCTCAACTCACTATCTTATTTTGTAATTATGATGATGTTTCCATGACCAACTACTAATAAGACCTCCCTGTTAATCTTTGATAAAGAAACTTGACTTACTTACTCAGGTTTCTTGGAAAAACTATACGAGAGACCTCTAGGCTTGATAGTTATGGTATCACTTCCTTATACAGTGGTAAAGAGTTTCAAGAGCATCTTCTTTGGAATTCCTTTAAAATGATAATTTTTCAAAAACATGGCTAATTATAGTAAGTCATTATTCATTTGATTATTTAGAAGACACAAGATTCAAGTATAACAATGTTTTGATGAAAGATCCTTGAAATGGTGTACTCCCGGTGAAATAATTACTTACAGAAATATCTAGAATTGCCTTATTAACAAAATACAAAAAATATTTACATATATACAGTAGGAAACTCAAAAAATGTTTCAAGAAAAAGGGGGGACTTCCCCATCTACTAAGGCCAATGCCTTGTCAGCTGTCATGACCTGTAGAAAATCTTCTCTGGAAATGGGCTTATGATAAAACTTAAGTCGGTGTCCATTTACCACAAATGAGACTTGTCCATCGTCAACTGTTTTAATTTTTATAGCTCCATTTTCATATACGATGTCTACCTCCTAAGGGCCCAACCAATGGGTGGTAATTTTTCCTTTGAAGGTTTTGAACCGGGAATCAATCAACAGGGCCCAATCACCAGGCTGGAAGTGTTTCTTTTTAATAAACTTGTCATGCCACTTGCTCCTCTGGTTTTGGGACAATATTGTCCGTTGGATGGCATCTTTCCTGATCTCATCCAACTCATTCAATTGTAGGGATCGTTTCTTCTGAGCCTCATCTAGGTTCAATCCTAATTCTACAGAAATACAAAAGGTCCTTACTTGGAATTCTATTGGTAAAAGTACTTGTTTCCCATACACTAGCTCATAAGGGGTATGCCCAGTGGTATTTCTCCAGGTAGTTCGGTATGCCCACAAAGCCTCTGGGAGCCTCTTAGCCCAATCTCGGTGATGTAACTGAACAGTCTTGGTCAAGATGGCTTCCAGAACTTTGTTTGTGGATTCTACCTGACCATTGGCTTGCGGGTGGTATGGAGAAGATTTACAATGTTTAATCCCATATTTCTATGTTAGCCCTTTCATCATCTTGGAAGTAAATTGAGTGACTTGGTCGGTAACAATTTCATGAGGGACACCGAAGTGGGTAAAGATGTCTTCATAGATGAATTCGACAACAGACTTCTTTGTGCCCCTAAATAGATCTTTTTCCTCTACCCATTTGGTGACATAGTTCGTACAAACAAAAATATAGTTCTTCCTACGAGACATGGGTGAAATTGGTCCTACAAAATCAAGGGCCCATTTTTCGAAGGGTTCTATCATAACTTGGGCCTGCAAAGGCATTTCGTCAGATGATGTAGGTCTACCTATCCTTTGGAAACTATCACAACTTCTCACATACTTGGCAACATATTTGAAAATGCTAGGCCAATAGTAAACTGAATATAAGACCTTATATGTTGTGTGTTTGTCCGAGAAATGGCCACCACATGGTCCATCATGACAACTTCGTAGTATTTCAGGTACCTCGTCCTCTTGGACACATCTACGAGTAATCAAATCAAGACCTATGCGAAAAATATCATGACCAACCCAAGAGTAATTAGCACTCTGTGTAATAATTTTCCGCTTTTCATGAGGTGACAAATGAGATGGTAACTTCCTAATAGCCAGACAGTTTTCCATATCTGCAAACCATGAGGTATTGACAGAAAGGGAAAAAATATACTCATCTGGGAAACTATCATCTACAGGGATTTCATCATCCTCATTCTTTATTCGGGAAATAAAGTCAGCTACTACATTATCCTTTCCAGGTCGATCAAGAATGGTAATATTAAATTCTTGCAACAACAAGAGACACCTAGTCACTCGTCCATTAGTTATAGGTTTATTCATGAGGAACCTAATGGCAAAATGATCAATGTGTACAAATAATTCATAACCTGTAATGTAATGATGAAATTTGTTAATAGCATGAACAACTGCCAAGAACTCTTTCCGAGTGACTGTGTAGTTCAACTTGGCAGGGGACAAGTTCTTGCTTATAAAATAAATGGCATAGGATTGTTGGTATTCTTTCTTCCTTAATACCCCTCCTATTGTGGTGTTGGAGGCATCAGTGGATATATGAAATGGGAGAGTCCAATTAGGCCCTCTAAGAATTTGTGCCACAGACATCTTGGCTTTCAGGGTTTCAAAGGCATTTTGACAATGCTCAGTCCAAACAAAATCAACATCTTTTATTTATAATCCAAGCATAGGTGCAGTAATCTTTGTAAATTTTTCAATAAACCGCCGGTAATATCCGGCATGTCCAAGAAAGCTTCTCACCTCTTTCTGAGTCTTGGGGGGTGGAAGTCTAATAATGACCTCAATCTTTGCAGGATCAAATTTTATTCCTTCAGATGAAACATGATGTCCTCGAACCACTCCTTCAGTTAGAAACATTTTTCATTTTTCATGACTTAGGAATAGGTTCATTTCCTTGCATCTGATGAGGACCTTTTCTAAGTTGTATAAGGATTCATGGTAAGTGTTTCCATAAACTATGAAGTCATCCATGTAGACCTCCACACAATCATGAATAAGATCGACAAATATCCCTAATACTACTCGTTGAAATGTGGCAGGAGCATTACACAATCCAAATGGTAAGACCTGATAGGCATAGGTGCCCCAAGGAGAAGTAAAGGTAGTCTTGTGCTGGTCCTCAGGTGCTATAAGAATTTGGTTGTACCCGATGTACCCATCTAGAAAGGAGAAATACTTATTTCTGAACAAGGTATCTAGAACTTGGTCAATGAAAGGAAGAGGAAAGTAGTATTTCAGAGTGACCTTATTGAGTTCCTGGAAATCAACACAAATTCTCCATTTCCCGATCACTTTCTTTCGAACCACTACTAGCGAGGATGCCCACTTACTATCAGAGATGGGATAGGTAAATCCAACATTTAACAACTTTTGAATCTCCTCCTTGAATATATCTTTGAGTGTTGGGTTCATCCTCCTCTGGGGTTGCCTAATAGGTGTCACTTCCCCCTGGGTGTATATATGGTGGATACATGTGTCAGGATGTATACCCTTCATGTTAGTGTATTCCCAAGCAAATTCTCCTGATTGTTCTTTAAGGATATCTACTAATTGTTTATGTTGGTCTGTATCTAGCCCAAAATTTATATGTTAAACATTCCCTGGACTAATCTCATAGGGAACAGTATAAGACATGGTAGACTCATCGATTTCGAAAATAAAAGATGTCGAAGCCAAAACGGATGGATCTAATTTTTCTTGAAATTCTTCCCCAAACATGTACTCAAATTGGGGAAAAGACTGTGGAAAATCCACACATGTAATGGCATAAATGAATTGGTTTAGCACATTTTCTAATGTATGCTCCTGAAGTGCCCTTGCATGGTCACTAGGTAATACAAGTTCTTCCTTTTCTTCATTCTCATATGGACATTCAAGCCACCATAGATTTTCCATAATAGGTTGAGCTGGAGGGTAAATGGTGAGATTCTGGATAGAGATACATGATCATTTCTCCTTCTCTACAGCCAATAAATGCATTGGTTGTGGCTATAAGACAAGGTCTTCCCAAAATAATAGGATGGCCTCGGGCATGATCCTTTGAATGAATCGCAAGAAAATCTACAGGGTACTCCCATGAGGCTAAAGTAACCATGAAATCATCTAAAATCCCTTCAGGTATAACCCTAGTCTTATCTACTAATTATAAAATGGTTGGGGTAGGCTGAAGAAGAGGTTGTAACTGTAATTGTTCCAAGGTAGTAGCGGTCATAACATTGATGGCTGCCCCTAGGTCTATGAGAGTGTTTTCGATGGAGACCTCCTTAATGGTTATGGTCACTACGGGGTTTCCTCGATTCCCATACTTTGCTATTTTTGGCTGCTCTAATATGTACTCAGAGAGTCTTCCTACCAAATGTATTGTAGGAGGGTCCTTTCTCTTCCTACCTGGCTTCTTGATACACAATTCTTTGACAACCTTACTATAGATTGGAATTTCTTTAATGGATTGAAGAAGAGGAATGTTGACACAAATATTTTTCAATTCATTCAAAATGTCAAAGTCTAGTCGGGTGGTAGGTTTCTCGATTACCAATCAGTCTGGATAAGGAGGGACCTTCTTAATTTGTGAAGGTTCATTTTGGGGAAGCTTGGATTCTTGATTCTTTAAGATAATAACATCTTCCCACCTAGTGTCATCCATGGGTTGTTGGGTGGTTTCTTCTTCTTCTTCTTCCTAGATGACTACTGAAGGTCTCTGCCTATCTAGAACTTTTCCCAATCTTAGTTGCATTTCCTATAATGGAACAGGAGTAATGCCATATGTCGGGAAGGCATGCATCTCAACATTATTAAGAGTTTGAGGGGGTTATTATTGGGATTCGACACTGGCTGTGCCAGTAATAGTGTTGGTCTCGAGGATATTTCATTTTGAAATTGGAGTAGTTGTTGTTGTGGGATAGGAGGTAAAGGTGGTGGAACAAAACCTGGCAAAGGTTGTAGAGTGTTTGATGAGAACTGAGAATAAGGATGGTTGTACGTAGGAATAAGTGGAGCTTGAGGATTTCCTTGGTTGTGTCCTCCCCTCCATCCTTGAATCCAAGGATGTTGGTCCTGAGTAGACCATTTTTCTAACCTGGTGAGTTCCACTGTTGTTGTTGATAATAGGGTGGAACTTGGGACTGTAGATTCGGGTATTTGGGTTGATTCCTAGGCTACCATGGCCTCCTAGGTGCATAAGAAGACTCCCCAGGATCTCCACTTCTATAGATGGCTAATAAACAGGGCAATGATGGCCATTTTTCAGTCACATGGTCTTATGTACAGAAGCCACAAACTAAAATGTTATCTAATGGGCACTCCCTTGAGGAATGCTTCCTCCTGCAACTTGGGCAATATATGCTCATTGCTGCATTTTCCTCCTCCTGTTTCTTTTTGAGTTTAAGGGTATCTAACTGGGAACCTATTTTGCTTAATATGTCATTCTTGAAGTTTTCTAAAAGGTTCCCTATCTCTGCTCTCGTAATACCACCTAAACTAACTGCTTTTAAGCTTCTATTATAAGGGTCTCGAACATTCTTCCATGTTTTGGCTCTACTCCTTGAGTAGTTTTCACACATTTCACATATTTCAGCAAATGTTTTATGAGAGATGTCACCCGATGCCATCAAGTTAAGAACCTCTAGATATTCTTCTGAAATTATCTTAAGGAAAAGAGCCCTAACTACATCCTCTGGGAGGTCATGGTATTTTGACTTCTAGGAGATATAACCAAATCTTTCCATGTAGTCTTCAAGGGTCTCGTCTTCTAACTGTTGGACTTTAAAGATGTCATTACAAGACTCTTTGGTCTTGAAGTAGTCTTGGTACTTCTTAAGAAAGATGTCTTTCATGGATTCCCAAGACCTAATATTGGATTCACCCAACCCCATGAACCATATTAATGCAGAGTCTTTGAGGGTGGCAGGAAAGAGTTTTAATTTCTGGGCATCTTGCACATAATTGTAGCTCCTACACAAGATGTGAAATTCAAATCGGAAGGTGTCTGGATATTCACTTGTTTTACCATAAAAGGTAGGCAATGTTGAGAGAGGAATATTCTTCATGTTGACATTCAGAGTGGTGTCTAAAATCGGAAACCCGAAGGTAGTTTCGGTTTGGTTTCCAATTTCTTCTTCTTCTCCATGTCTTACATTGTTATGGTCCTCCTGATTATCCATATTGGCTTGGTTTCCAAAAAGAGAGTACCTAAGTGGTTTTATATTTGAAGAGAACAAGGTTTCCCTTTGATGAAAAGGTCTTCCTACTGATTGGATGTCTAGGACTCTACTCAAACCAGTTGAGATTATTGGTGCCAAAGTTTCTGTGTCAATTTGAGAGATAATTACATTGTCTAAGCTACCAAACAAAATATTCACCTGTTCAGGGTCTATGATATCTTTAAAATTAGAGTCCCATGCTGGTGGTTTAAAAGCAAAGGTTTTTTTTTTGGTTTTATGGAAGACTTGAGTGGTCTTGCCTCCTGTCCTAGTATGATTGATGCTTCAATTTCTTGTTTTATAGTTCTCCCTGTGTTAGTCCCTTCAGAGACTATTTTATCTCTTTGGGTTGAGCTAGCTCTTGTTTTTCGCTATCAGTTTGCAGATTTTATAAGCGGAACGTTCCTTCCCCCAAAGCGATCGGAAGGAACCTTGGTTGAAAGGTCTGATTTTGATTTAATGTATCTAACTTATGGGTCTCTAGGCCTATTCATGAAATAAAGAAAAAAGAAAAAGAAAACGCTACCATTTGATTTCTAGGTCTATTCATGAAAGAAAAAAAAAACTACTATTGGGTTTGGGGGAACCTACTATAGTAGATGCATAGGTTCTTACCTCTCATCTTAAAGTTCCCCCGCCACCAAATTAATGCTAAGGTCTAAGGATGATCTAATTCCTAATTACTTCTTACCTTAAGACAACTACCCGACAACGACGCCAAAATGTTAGGTGATTTATATGTACTAAAAAAGAAACTAAACTACCCTCAATTCAATTGTCAACCTGGGGTAAGTAAACTTAGAGTTGTAGAAAAATATATTCCAAAGGTAGAAGGTTGGTAGGAGTGTAGACTAACTAAGGAAAGCAACTATCTAGGGCTAATCTACTCAATCAAACCTATCTAATGAACAAACCCTACTAAGAAAATTGAAAATAGGTAACCTAAGTACTTTTGGGCCAAGGAATAATAGATAGTTCCTAAGAAAGAGAATGAAAACTCTATGTAAAGAAAAATAGTTCATGACAGTAAGAAAAGGTAAACTACTAAGCATACTAAGCAAATGTTGAAAGCACAGTTCTTTAACTTGAAAACCTATATCCAATGAGAAACTACCCTATGAAAGCAAATGCATAAGCAAGTAAGAAAAAACACCTTTCTAACCTATTAAAGAAAATGGACAAGTAAGAAAAAACACCTAACTACCCTACTAAAGAAAATACACAAGCAAGCAAAATCACCTAACTAACCTATTAAAGAAAATAGACAAGCAAGCAAAAGCGTAAAGAAAAAGACAAGTAAGCAAAGACTTCTCATTGAAAAACTACCTAGCCTAAGAGGCAAGTGAACTAAATGCCTAATGCAAAACTATTTCTCTTGCATGAAAGGAAATTTAAATGCTTAATGCAATGCATGAAAGGAAATCTATTCTATTGAAAGCAAGAAAGACTATCAACTAAACTTATGAAAACAAGAAACTATCTCTTCTAATCTACGAAAGCAAGAAACTATCTTTAATCTATGAAAAACTCAAAGGTAATGATGGTGGTTGTGTGAATGCCTTTGGTGGAGTTGGATGATATATCGATGACACTTGACAAAAAATGGCATTTCTAATGGCATAAGCTCAATACTACTTTCAATGGAAAAATGAAAGGTGTGAAGTAAACAGTCTAATGAAAACTTAGCCATGATAAAAGTAATGTTAAATACCCTACATATTCATATATAAACCATCAACATCATGATGAGATCATCATTATCTAATTAATAAATTCAATTACATCTTAATCTATGAAAGGAAATTGCATGAAAGGAAACTATACTATGTCTAGTTTAATCATTCAAGCTATGATAAGAAAATGACTGAAAATAGAAATTAAAAACATGATATTAAAAAGTGAATTGACAATTACATTTAACCAATAACTAAGMAAGTGAAATCKATCTAAAAYTGAAGTAAGCAASCTATGATTCAAAAACTGGAAGCAAATCTATCCATCCATCAATCTTTGTCAGAMGAAACTYAGATTAAAACTATGYTCTGTTCTAATTAAAAATATGTTCTAAGCTTGACTGTAAAAATATAAAAGAAAGCACAATTTATCATCTAACTACATGCGGGGTTAGTATAGTTAGAGAGAGACTTGCAAGCCTTTTATAATCTATGAGATTAATGCATGTTAATACATCTCATCATTTTAACCTATAAAAGAGAAGCAAATGAGTTAAGCTACAACAAATTAATTAACTAAATAAAAATATGCATGTACAACAAATAAAGAAAGAGCAATTAAATTAAAGAATGCATAAATCAACATAAAGAGAGTTACCAGACTGCTGGTGGGCCCCCCAACAAGTCGTGGTCACTCTCTAAAAGTATACCACGATCTTAGCAGGCCAAATTCACCATACATATCCAAAAACGTAGTTCTGGCATAATTTTAGCAATGTAAAAACTCAAACAGAGAAAAATCGTTTTTTTGGCAATTCTAATGCTTATGATACTTGGTTCTTATACTTAACAATCATTTGACCACCTTAGTGGCATTTATAAGATTTACAAACCAAGTGGTCGACCACAGTAGGGTCGAACCACCTCTAAATTCGGCAAATTACAATAAATGATGCTCTAACTGTCAAAATGGAGGAACCCAATGATTTCCCTCTTTGGACAACTGAAATTGAGTTTTCTTGAGCTTAATAGTTAGAGGGGGCAATGAAAAACAAAACCCATGTGCCCGATTTGTCCACCACTGGCCGCCAATACCATAACCGCCAACTTGCATTGCGTTTTTGTGCAATACTGGGTGCCGAAACAAGTGTCAAATCAAGTACCGGAACAAGTGCTGGATCGAGTGTCGGAACAAGTGTCGGACCAAGATACATGGTGTTTTTTTCCTTGTAATAGTAGAAAAACATGAATTAACTCTTGGAAACCATAAAATATGATAAATTAAACTTGATTGAATCACAAAACACGAATTATATGTACCTCATGCCGATTATATCATTTTACCATAAAATTCTTCAAAAAGCTCCTTTGAAAGATAAAAAACGCATATATACATATGGAAAAAAGTGTATAATAACATCATGAAGATGATCATATCTCGGTCCCAACATACATCATGGATGTAAGTTAAAAAAAACAGAATATGTGTCGATACATAATTTGGATGCATGAGAAAGATTCATGTTTATATTCCTTATGGAATATTTGGTAAACAGCTGAAGCTAACTCAAGGTCAAGGCCAACACATATAGTGATGGATATGAAATATGGAAGTTGCATGCTGAAGGAGTTCCCTATGGAGGAATTGTGTGAAGAATCTGTGAGGAGAATAGAGTCACCACCTTAATGACTATTGAGAATTGAGCAATGGGTTGCAAGAATATGTATCTATATATATATATATATATATAAGAATCATGGATTACATTTTAAAACATCATGCATTAATGGAAGACTATCAAATGAATTTCGACCATCCTGATAACTGAATGGTAGTGTGCAGGTTCATGATTCATTATGAACAAAAAGTTTGTTATTAAAGCATGTTGTTGTATTCAAAAAGGCTAGGGTGAAGCATAACCAAGGTTGCTCAAAGAATAGAGTAGCTATGGGAACAATTACAGTTGGACTGTTAGAATGTGCTCATTTTACCATAGACAATATCACTATTGTCACCCAACCATAGGCTGAAGCCACCCTCCAAGAACCTTAACCTTGACAAAGAATCATTCTGGAAGCAAACCTTAGGCTAGATAGCCAAACAAAGGGTATTTCACCTTTCTCCAAGGATAGCACACCAAACAAGAGCTGATCAGATAGTCCAAACCATAACCAAGAGATAGTCCAAGACAAAATGAAAAATGCTAGCTACAACATCTGCAATGGCAGGTCTCCTCCAAAATTGTGCACAAAACTACCTAATTGCAGTGCGCACAAGTGTGCTCTGCAATTATGAGAATGCCTGCCAGAATGAAGACTGGCCTCCTATATTTATACTAAATCTAGCAGACTGCCTAGGCCGACTTCCCATTCTGGGTACTAATTCTTTAGTTTATATTATTTCCTTTAGTTGAATTCTTCTCTTGGAGACTAACAACCTAATAAAATCCATTCCCTTGAGTCGACTTGTCTTCTAGGGTTATTAACCAATCAATTAGGGTTTCTTATTGCTTCCTAGAATATTCTATTCTCATCAGGTTTACATGTGGAGGTAAATACCTCCTGCAGCTACCATAATATCAACACTCCCTTCTATCTAGGGAGGTATTGAAGGTAATGGTCTTGAGCACAAACATACCATTTACCCAGTAGCATCAACATAGTCATATAGACTATCTTATGATTAATTCATGAGCACCATCATCACTATCAATGTCATCAACTGCATCATCTCTCGAAACCATACTCCATATGAGTAATCAGACATGATGTTGGATAAGTCACTCACTCCATAGAGTGACAAAAGAACCATTTTTCTAATCCGGACATATGTCTTAGAAGAATAAATGTCTTGGACCATTTTTCGTCTGGGAAATATCTATCCATTGATCATCCATCTAGTTGATAATCATTTCCAACATTATTGATAGTATTCAAGGAAATCGGAACAATATCATGCAATAGAACACAACTGTGTCTATCCATAGTAGTACACAACTACAATCTAGTGGTACACTACCACACCAAGCAGCACACAGATACTTGATCCGTGACATATAGTCACAATCAGTGGAACACATCCACCACAATAGCATACATATACTGTCTAGAGACATACAATCTTCATAACAATCATCTGATATCAACCCACACAAAAAACATTGTTATGATATAAAATGAATCATCTGGTCCATTCTTCCACTCACATCTATGATATCTTGGAAGAGCATCTACCCTCAGAAAGTAAAACATCAATGATGAGCTATCTGGACTATTCTTTTCAATCAAGGAAGAATAATTGTCTTGATTTCTAAGAGTGGACTATTCCCCACCCTGGGCCATTCCTCTGGAACTAAACAAAGTGCAACCTGGAGAGAATGAGTCTGGCCTAGGGAATGCCTGTCCCTGATTGTTGAACCTGTACCATTCACCTATCTGGGCCATTCTTCCAGAACTAAACAAAGTGAAACCTAGAGAGAATGAATCTTCCCTAGGGAATAACTATCTAGACCATTTCCAAAGGAAATGACTCTCCTGCACCAACCTCCAAAATGGACCATTCTTCGAAACTGCTCACAACTGTGAGCTTCGAAAGAGTGACTGTCCGGCGAGGCGAACCGGTCTTCTTGAGTAACCGTCAAGAAGAGAGACTGTCCTGGACCATTCCCTGTGTTAACCACAATGGGAAATCATTTTCTATGGTACATCAACAATCCATCGAACCATTTTCATTAAAAAAATGGTTGTTTGATCTTGACCATTTTATGAACTAGAAAATGCATGTCCGTCAGAAATCTCAAACCACTTTCTAAACTAGAAAGGAACTGTTCATCCTGGACCATGTTTCGAACCGAAAAATGACTGTCCATAAGTCAATAACACATCAGTGGTCCCTCCCAACTTGGGAGTCATCTCTTCCTTTTTCCATAGGGAATTCGTCTCCACGAGCTCCAGCTTGAGTACGCAAACTCTTTCATCTTGGACAGAGGATTTACCAAAATGTCTTCTTATATGCTCATCTATGGAGATATGTATTGGAGAACTACTTTCTCTTTTCTGGACTTCATTAGGGATAATGTAATTCTTGATCTCAATGTACTTCAACATTTCTGGAACACAAGTTTTCTCTGAAGGCTTCATATGGCTCTGATCATTGCAGTATATCATAGTTGAATTCAGCTCCTTTGTTTTTCTGCTAGCTCATAAAATTGTAGAAAGGATCAAACTGGAACATATCCATGTGGAACATCTTCTTTCATCATGAGAGTTTGTCATGGATTAGCAATCCATCATCCTGGAGTTCTGAGTAACCATTCTAATATAATATAGAAAATTTTCACCACACTTCTGTTGTGCATTGGAGGTTCTCCATCAAGTTGTCTCCTTTCATCTGCATACAAGGGTTTCTTTCTGGTATACCTCAAATATGTGAGGTTTCTCTTCATATGCTCTTTTTTCAATTATTCTGGAGAACAGTCTTTTCATTTATCTGATGTCAAATCCAACCTATGGATATTGCAAATGATATAATTTCTCATGTAGAGGTCTGTCTCATTTACTAGAACCAACAATCATCATAGTCTTCTCCCTCCATCTCGGAGAACCTCTAGTTCTGTATCTCACAATGATTACATTCATGAGTCTTCCATACATTGTTCTTCATATCATCTTTCATTTTCTCTGCTTGATTGCTTTTAGTGAGTTCAGATCAGGCTGGTAGTCTTGTGATCCTCGATACAATGATTGGTTGTTCCGACTTTTCTTTTTCTCTTGGAATCTTCATGTTCTTCCCCATGTTTTTATTTAGCTCTTAGTTCCATGGAGTTTTTTTATAGATTCCATGCCCTGAAGATTCCAACTTCTTTCTTTCATAATGGGATCATGGATGTGGATGGACAGCCAGGGATACTTTAAGGTTTATTTTTGAAGAAAACTTCTTCTAAAGTCAAACTGAACATCATCTTCAATGGATCATATGATTATCTCCCTCCTAATCCTTATGAGTGCATGTGTTTCTTTTGGAAGTATATAGTCGGCTCCCTCCATCTAACATAATCCACACTTCTGTCTACATCCTTATTTCCTTCTACAAGGTGTTATAATTCTTTCTCCAATTTCTTCTTGATTGTTGACTTCTTTCTGTCTTTACTTCTTCTCGGTTTCTTCAAGATTGATTCTGATTTCAGCTTATCTTGCAGTTTTTACTTATGTAATAAATTCCATATGAATTGTTTAAGGTACTTCATCCTTTCATGTGTATTGTCTAGATTGTAGTCATAATGATAGAAATCCTTATCTTGTTGTTCTTCCATAGGTATAGTTTCTCTTGGAACATATTATCTTCTAAGAGATATATATACAAGATATGTACAAAGACTATGCAAACAAAATATGTACAAGAACTATGAGGAATATTGTTGCCATGCCTTTAGAGGAAGAAGTATGCGTTACCCTGCTTGGTCTTCCTTGAGGGTTTCTTTTCTTCAACAATTGATGCTTCGTGTGTGTCCTTCCTTTTCTTTATCTTGGGACACTGATTCTTGTAGTGACCATATTTTCAACAGTTGAAGCATTGTATTTCTGACATAACTTTCTTTTGATTTGACTTCTTTCCAAACTTCCTTTTGTTCCTGGAATTCTTGAATATTGTTGTGAAGGCTTGATCATCGTATTTCTTTTAAGGTTTCTCTTTTTCCCTAATCCTTGATTCTTCTTGTGCATAGCAAGTCCAAAGTTCTTCAAATGTAGGATACTCTTTCCTTGTGTTCATGCTTGCGGAAAATGCATCCCAGGTCTTGGGAAGACCATTGAGTACTATATTTACCAGTTCCTTCTCTAAGGTGATCTCTTCAATAGCCTATAGTTTATCTCTTAATTGAGAGATCCTCACAAAGTATGATGTTATGATGTCATAATCATTCATCTTCATATCACAGAGCTCATTCTTCAGACGCATTACTTGTCCAATGTTTCTGACTGAGAAGAGGTTTGTTAGAGCATCGTACATCTTCTTAGGTGAGTCAATATGGGAGATGTAGGGTATCAAGTGGTATTTTATAGAATCCACTATGATACTCATGGAATTTATGTCATTATCTTTAAACTTCTCCATAACTGCAACGTTCTGTAGTTTCTTCTCTTTTCCTTCTTCAAACTATGGTTCCATGATCTTTCCTTTCACGATATCCAACACTTTATTCTTGGCAAGGATGAGGTCAATCCTTGTCTTCCATGATCTCAAGTTAGAAGCTCCATCTATCTTGTTTTCTGACTTCATAGAGTAAGTCATTGTTTCTTTGACTTGGTCAACCCTAGATTTGACCAAACACTCAAACTTAACGTTTTTCCTTGCTGAGAGTACCAGGAGATGTGCCAGGCTAGGGCACACTGGTCTATCTAGAAATTAGGTCAATTCATTCACTTAAGGTGCCTCAATGAGAGGATTAGGGTTTCTGCAACTACAACTGCACCTGCTAGTAACCTTAGTAACGGTGATTTATTAACTGCTCCTGCTAGAAACCCTAGCAGTAATTATTCAACGAGCTTAATATCCTTATGTTTATCCTCCCTTCTAGTGGTTAGACTGAATGAACGATGTGTGGGCCCATAACCTGTTAGAATGTGCTCGTTTTACCATAGACAATATCACTATTGTCACCCAACCATAGGCTGAAGCCACCCTCCGAGCACCTTAACCTTGACAAAGAATCATTTCGTAAGAAAAATCTAGGCTAGATAGACAAACAAAGGGTAGCACACCTTTCTCCAAAGATAGCACACCAAACAAGAGCTGATCAGATAGTCCAAACCCTAACCAAGAGACATTCCAAGCCAAAACAAAAACTGCTAGCTGTAGCAGCTGCAACGACAAATCTCCTCCAAACTTCCGCACAAAATTGCCCAACTGCAGTGCACACAAGTGGAGGATGACTATGAGAAGGTTTTTGTTGAAATATTGTTGAATGGAATTTAAAAGTCCCCATAAAACACTACTGATGGGGTAATATCAGAGGGGGTTCTAGCAACCCAAACATGCATAAAAAAATTCATGCCTATATGGCATAAGGTATAAAGGGATTTGATAAGAATCCCTTCTTAAAAGGTTTCATTATCTGAATGAGATGCAAATAAATATGAAGTGGTTGTTGTATTCCATTGACATCCAAGAAGGGTGGGATTCAAAAAAATAACCTGAATAATAGAAAGAGGTAATCTATGACATTCAAGGATAAGTTATAATCCTCGTAAGAAAATGCAAGAGTAAAGAGTACCCGGGTACAATGAACAATATAGGGAGATTGGAAACAAAGGTGCTCATAGTTAGCACATTGCATAGAATGCATTGAGGAAATGCATGTTTGCATAAGAGGGTAGGTAATGGATTTCCCATTAAGTAAGGATGACCTTCCAATACTCTAACTGAATTGTAGAGGTACTAAGCAAAAGATAAAATAGGGTGGCCATGAATATTGGCACCCTCGTTACTACTGAAAGAAGAATTCTTGAATGCATTCATGTGAAACTCTTAGTTTCATATGTGTTGAGTTGGGATCATGATCAACATGTGGAAGGAAACAAAATCCTACTACAATAATGAATGGAGTGAATAATCCATATGGTAAATAGGTTGGTTAAGCTCCAACACACCATGGCAGAGTGCCTGTCACCAAGTGTGGGTATGAATGTGGCCATGAATATTGACACATTGATTAAAGTTATTTGATATCTAAATTGCATTTAGAAATGTAGTATCTTGAAAGAATGCTTACATAAATAATGATATTTCCTTTTTCCTTGTACCCTTTAATAAACAAAATGACTAGACTATTAGTATACATAGTTTTGAAAATATAATGTACATGAAAACTAACAATTTGTTTGGTTGATTGAAGTTGAAAGTGTAGGAAGAAAAGTGTCTTAGATATGGTAGTGCTATAAGTCCATAAGGAATACTAATTACCTGCTGAACCAAACCACAACAAAGCAAAGGGTCTTCGATATGATAGTGTTGTAATCCCATAAGGAATACCAAAATTGCACGTTGAGCGAAACTACTATGGGAAGGAAAGTCCCATAAATCAGTGAATCTGGTTCCATGCGGAACAGATCTAAAAATTAATGAGGAAATAAGAAAATCTATGGGAGACAGATTTGCAATAAAATTTTGAAATTTAGAATTTGTGATGATGTCTCATGAATTTCTGTATACCTGTGATATAGGTGAGAAAAAAAGATCTGTCCAAAAAGGATAGATGAAGGATATCAAGATGAAAAGAATGAAAGAGGCCATTGTTGAGACATGAGAACCCTGCGGTAAGTCATGATTGCCTAGAATATGATGTGTTGAGGTAACACAAGCCGGATGGACACCTCGGCAAGGAAAGTATGAGGGATCCTCGATTGTAAGGCCCAATGAAGTCTCTAGAAATCGTCTTGTGCAAGAAATCCTTGGAAAATCAAGATGGATCAACTGAGGGACTGTATAACAGAGAAGGGGATGCCAGAGCCTGGGCCTAGAGGGTGAGTGACCCCAAGGAAGGGGAGACTTTGTTAATTCTTATAAACAATTTATTAGGATCATGCACACAATGGGTATGTCAAGGAAAAACAGTGAGCCAATATAACAAGACAACCATGTGGATGAAAATAAACTACACAGATAAGTATTGTGCTAAAGTATGAAATTTTCCTCTTGAATTTTGAACAACAGTAAAATGTTTTCGCATGAAACTATGATTAATATGCTTGTTGTCCAAGATTATTGAAGGCGGGTGACAACAGTGGTTGAAAATATCTTGATGAGTAGAGGAGGATGAGGAACTCAGATAAAGGATCCAAGATGTTTGAGGAAAGTGAAATTTTGATGCCTCATTCTTTAAAAAGCCTTTTTAAGGGGTTGGGTGTGTTACAAATTAAAGCACTTTAGCCCTCAGGAGGCCACTTGGGAATTGGAGGAAGATTTGTGAAAATATTATCCAACCCTATTCCGAAAGAGGAATGAAGACTGAGGATACTGTTGTACTTAAGGGGGAGAGGATGGAATATCCTCAAACTTTAGAATATTAAATTCTAAGTGAACTTTGAAATAAATTTCCTTTTTTGGAAAATTCAGATTTGAAAATTATTTGTCATTTATGGAAAATATGAATTTGGAATTTTGATTGTTGTAATTAATTATTTGATGATTGTTGGGAAAATATTTGACTTTCCCAACTGTCCTCTTTTATTTGACAAATGTGTAAGACAAACTTTTAATAAATTAAATGTTGGAAGTAAAATGAAACAACCAGGTTAAAAATAGTTGATCGTGATTCCATGAGTGGGGAATAGGTTTGAGTTACCTCAAGGCTGATTTTTACAAGTGGAAACTATGGAATTTGACCACTAGCAGCCCCTAAAAATAAAGGATTTGTAAAGTTGTAAATTTTCCAAGGAGGGAAGGAAGGACCTAGGCACAAGGATGCATATAAAAACAACATATGGAGGAGGCAGTGAGGGGATTAGGATGTTGGGGAAAAGAAACTATTTTTTGTTATGAGCATTGCTAGTGTGAGGAAAAGGATTTTCTGATCTGTGGATGTTGGGAAAAGAAAATATTTGTTTTTATGAGCATTCTTAGTGTGAGGCAAAGGATTTTATGATCTGAGGATGTTGGTGAAAAGAAACAATTTGTTGTTATGAGCATTGTTAGTGTGAGGAAAAGGATTTTTTGATCTATAGAAGTTGGAAAAATAAACTATTTGTTGTTATGAGCACTATTAGTGTGAGCCAAAGGATTTTTTGATCTGTGGATGTTCGGGAAAATAAATTATTTGTTGTTATGAGCACTGTTAGTGTGAGGAAAAGGAATTTCTGATCTATGGATGGTGACTATAGCTAAAGAGGATCATTTCATTATCCCTTATGGACTCATGGTCAGGCTAGGGGGTGAACAGGGAAAGTGAACTTGGGTGTTCTTTTCTATGGTTGGGTGGAACGTGGTTGTTCCATTTGTATTCTAGCATCAGGTTTCAAATATGTATATCATCTTGTATTCTTTGTCAATGCTATGTTTATTATTTTTAATTGTTAGGAATGTTATGGCTTACTATAGTTAAAGGATACTAAATATATTGTTTATTTGACATGTGATGGTGGTACATACATATTGAATTTCCATTTAAATTTGTACATACACAATTACCACAGAGAACAGATAGAACGGATAACAGTCTAAATACATTCTTCATTACCATAGAAATATAGTGACGAATTCAAAGTATCTTGCAAAAGTAGCCATTGTATTCAATCGATCATTGTTCAAATATTACAGTTGGAGTACCATATATCAAAGACTCCAAAACCTCTTGTATTGCAAATAGGGTGCTAATAAGTATACACAAAATCTGTATGTGACCGAAGTAATGCGCATAGATCAGAACTCGAATACCTTTCGAGAAAGATGTTTCCTTCATTTGATAACCTCGATTTGTACAAACTGGAAAAGAAGAAAAATGATGGTTTAGTAAACTATTCTATCATTTTAATGGAAATCAAACAATAGAATAAGCCAAGGAAAAAAAATGAATTTCAGAGCATTCCAGAGTGCTAAGAGAACATTCTGGCCGTGTTTGAAATCTCATAAGGTATAGCGGTTCAAGAATGATTGTAGAGAAAAGAGACTACAGTAACTGTGGGTTTGGAACCACAAGATTTGAAGTTGGAATGTGGGATCTGTTCAGGAGAAGGAGCATCCTTCACAACCATCATATATGAAGAAAGGTGCATGAGGATTAACCCCTAAGTAATTCTAACTTCGCAACTTCGACAAAGATTATGTGTGATAGAGAAGAAAGGGTCGAAGACCGAAGTTCCGAAGTCTCGGAGAGGATCTACATTATAAATCTACAGGGGAAGTGTTTATTATTGGATTTGACCAAGGACGGATCAGAACCATAGGGTTAAGCTAAGAGTGGAACGTAATAAATTTTGGGAGTTCGATGTTCAGGAAAAATGAGGTATGCTAAGGTGAAATCTCCTGAATCCTGAAGTCCTGAAGTGACATGGCCTACAGACGTCACTAGGGATGACATGGACACATGGGACGTGTGCCCCATGTCAGTGAGTTAAGAACCTTTGTAAGATATAAATGCAGTTAGAACGTGACATATGTCACCTACCTAATTGGGCCATGTGTCAGATTTGTGTGTTCTACCACGTGGCGCTTCAGGTGGTGGCACAAGGTAGTTAAACTTGGTGAAGAAGTTATCTCTATCGAGGCTTCTTTAACCTTGATCATGATCTATCAAGATCAATGGTCGGGAGGAATTGTGGAGATAGAATTTGTGTCGTAGATAATTCTATAGGGTGGCCCACAATCCAAACCATGGTTTCCTAGAAGGGGTACGTGTCATCATGGGGACAATTGGGGGGGAAATGATGGGTTAATCCAAAACCCCCAACCCAGGTCCCCACAATTTTGAAGAGTACTAAAGATGATGTGAAATTTTACAATAGTTATTAGTTCAAGAACAAAGACCATGGGCCCCAATGGATGTGTAGTGCCTAATCCAAAGGTCTGGAGACTTGGTACTATGGAGGAATTGTGTTGCAGTTACATTGAGTTGAGAAATTTCAGAGGCTGGAGTTAATCTCAATCGTTGATTGGGAGAAGGTACGTGGTAACTGATACCACAGTCTAGAGACTAAGCACTTTGGAAGGTTGGAGAGTATGGACAACCCAGAGCCTCCAAATCCCGGAGTTCAGTAATAAATCCCAACCATAGGTTGTTGAGGAAGTCATCGATCATTGATCCACCCCAGTTCGCGTAGTTCTCCAATTCGGTGTTCAGGAGAAATAAGGAATGAAGTAGCAAGAGATTCTAAAGACAAAGTTCCAGAGCCCTGAAGCTCTCAAGGCTCCGGATAAGAACCTATCTGATAGCATCGGGTCACAACCTATGGTCACATGCAATTGAGGGATGAATAAAAATGTCTAGTGCCTCAAACTTGTGTTAAAGAAGGGAAAAGGGGTTAGGATGGAAGCCTTTGGATTTTGTCTGATTTGAACCTGCATCAAAAGAGGTACTGAAGACCTGGAAATTTTTTTATAGGGTCACCAAATTCTTTAATACAAATAAGTGTGTGATTTATAATCTAATAACAACGCTATGATGAAATATAACAAAAATACACAAGTGGAATTTAAATCTCCTTCGACCTTGAAGAGAGATAATGACAAAGAAGTAAAATTTATATGCATACACTAAAGGAATAAGATATAT